>AYEL01069557.1:0-53277 GCA_000484575.1 Olivierus martensii
TGTGATATATTTTTAATTTTATTTATTTATTTTTTACTGTGATATTTTAATTTGTTACAAATGTTATGTTTTTTTAAGTCTTAGATATACAAACTATTTTTTAAAATATGATAAAGTGAACTTTCATGTCAGAATGTTTAATTTATTATTATATTAAAAAATAAATTTAATATACAAATGAATTCATTACCTTGAATGAAAAATTATTACATTAAATATCGAATTACAAATATCTTGTGAATTATTGTAAAGACAAATTTCTATAGCAGTAAAATAAAAAGTTTATTGAGTCTGTTTAAGTATGTGTGTCATTTTTATAATGGTTTCCAATTCCAAGGATATAATTATCTTAAGAAATAATTTATCACTTGTATCACAAACTGTCAAAGAAATTTATGTCTGTTTATTTTTGTTAGAGAATAGTTATATTATAGTAAATCAATTAACTGTGAAGATTTAATATTTTTTCTTGCTACACAAACTTCACTTTCTAGACAATTTAAATTATTGCTCTCGAAATACGTGAAAAAATATTTAATATAATTATGACTTAGTTTTAATCATTGAAATAATATTTACTTGATATATAACTCCTAAAAACATGAAATTTCCTGTTTAATTTCCTGTACATTTTCCTGTTAAATGAAGAGAACGGTCATTACATTTTCTGTGTGAGTATACTAATTTACAAAATACTTAAAATAAGAATTTTATTAAATTTAACTAATTCATGATGATAATAAAATACAAGTTAAGATTTTTAAATTTTATCTTAAAATATTTCCCGTTTCAAATTTAAATTATAATTTAAACAGTATCAATTAAAATAATGGAAAAATTTATTTGTCAGTTTAAACTTTTATTGAAATAAGATGAAAATAAATGTCATAATTTTGAGGAAATATATATTATATTACTATATTTTATAAATGAAAACAATAATGTCAAAATGTTTAAAAATTGTGGTATTTGCCATATTAATAAATGCACAATGAAATTATATATTCTTAACTAGATTATAAAATATAAATTTTTAATAAGAAATACTATTGGTATGAAAAGAATTTTTTTTATTATGTTAATGAACATGTGATTTCTATTTTATCTTTGTAATTGTCGTTGTATATTGTAATTTATGACTACAGAATCTAGGCATAAATTAATTTTTAAATATATCAAATTCAAAAAGACAAACACTAAATGATGTTAATGAACATGTGATTTCCATTTTATCTTTGTAATTGTCGTTGTATATTGTAATTTATGACTGCAGAATCTAGGCATAAATTAATTTTTAAATATATCAAATTCAAAAAGACAAACTCTAAATTATGTATTCTTAAAAGACATTTACGACTGATTAATTTATTTAAATTTTTATTTAAAAAGTGATTGATATGAATCGTTAGGAAGTATGAAAACAAAAGGAAGTCCATAAATTAATGTAAAATGTATGAAAATTTATAATTTATGGATATAATTTCCTTAAATATTCATTCATCATTCTTTTAAGACATTCATAAAGATATAAAATGCAAATTTTTGCTTGAAATTTAATCAAATCATTTTGTAAGTTTGATTAATTTGATTTATTAAAAACTTATTTTTAATCAGTCCAAAATCAGTTTTTGAAAATATATGAATGTATATCATTGAATATGAATTCATGTAGATGAGCTATGTATTAGGAGAAAATTCTTGATGTTCTTTAAAAAATTTTTAAATGATAAAATTAGTAGTTTGTAGTCTGCAGCCATTGTTTCCATAATATGTTCATCTAGGCCCTATAACATTCTTTTACCATTATAGGGCCCCAATCAGATAATTAAATAATCAAGGTCAAAGGGCAAAAAATTACCACTCTGATTTTAGTAAAATCATTTATTGAAATTAATAATCTAAGATTTGTGAATAATAAAATTTCCAACAACATTATAATTTATGCGTTACGATTACTCATTCTTCCAATTTTGTTCATTAATTAATTTAAAAATTGATTTTATCAAGATTACATTTAATGACGTCAATTGAATTGTTATAGTTTTGAACTACAGGAATACCTCGATTATCGCGGTTTCGATTATTGCGATTGTGTGTTTCAAGATAAAAATTAAAAATATTATGATGTTAAATGCGTAAATAATATTTAGAATGTAAAAATAAAAATATGTTGATATTTAAAATAATTTTATAACTCTTCTAAAATTACGAAAAGAACTAAAAAAAAAGACAATGTAATAAATTTTTATAATGCAATTTTTGCATGTTTTTTTCCACTAGAAAATTATTTATGCATTCTAAATTCGTTTTATTACACTTATCTTGTCCAATAACAATTAAGCTAAACTGACTAGCCTTCCTGATCCATGCTTGAGTGTAGGTAATTTTTATAATTTGAAGTTTGAGTAGGATATTTAAATTGTCATTAAAATTCTCAAAGCTATATACTTATTGGAGAATATTGATTCCAAATTCTTTGAACAAATATGTTTTAGTGTACAGTGCTTAAAAGAATTGTGATAACTTCTATTTTAGCGATGAATTATAAAATAATATTGATTATTGATTTCAAAAATTTTGCTTTAGTTAGATTAATAAATTTTGAAACGTTATTACTATTTCTAATGTCAATAACTGCATGTAACAATTGTTAATTCAGTAGATGATGCTTACAATGCCCCTATTCCCTGCGCCCTTCAGTGGTGCTTATCCTGATTGTCGCTTTCCGCCACTCCTGTCTATGATCTTCATTAATGAGATGTCATTCAGTTAATTGTTTTTCTACATAAGATTATTATTTTTAGTCAGTCTCTATACATCATCATATTAAAAGGCGAAAAAAATAATACATTTATATTGACCTGCTCAATTATCCGTCACGTTCTTATTACTGTTGAATATTTATAGCTGTAATTTTACTTGTATTCAGCATAGATCTTTGTATGCCTACAGTGGTACTTCGGTATATGTCTGCTTTGGAATAAGTCCAGCTTTGTATACGTCCTGTTTGGATGCAAAAAAATTTTGCTTGGTATACGACTTTTGTTTGGAATACGACCGACTCGCGTGCTAGAACTTTTGTATGAATCTATTGTGTGTTCTCTTAAAAAACACATTCCTTATATAAAACTTGCAGAGAAGTACCATCCCAACAAAGTCCAAACAATCGTAACAGCATTGTCTGGAATGACCAATGTCATATCATCCAGTCGAGAAGGCAGAAACAAAGTTCTTTGAACAGAGTTTTAGTAAAAGTCAATAAAAAGCCTCAACAATGTCCAAGTAGGGAAAAGAGAAAGAGAAACAACACCAGAATTTCAGATTCCTGAAGTTTTATTGGAATCGGACTCTCCTACCAAAAGTCAATAAAAAGCCTCAACAATGTCCAAGTAGGGAAAAGAGAAACAGAAACAACACCAGAATTTCAGATTCCTGAAGTTTTATTGGAAGCGGACTCTCCTTCCAAACAGTGATATCTCCTGTTCCTTTCTCAGCACCATCTTACTAAGCACTCGATTCTTCTCAGCAAGGAAGTGAGGTTAATTTTCATTTATTTCATCTACTGTAATTGCTTTTGTATTTATGTATTTTAGTATTAAGCAGTGTTTAAATTATTTTATACAATCCCATCAATGTATAATATGCCAATAACAATAGGATTTTTTTCATGGAACGGATTAATCATTTTTCCTTTATGGGAAAAATTCGTTTGGTTTACGTCTTGTTTGGTATAAGTCCGAGGATCTGGAACGGATTAAGGACTTATACCCAGGTACCACTGTATTTTATATCCTAATTAATAATTTAACAATAGCAAATTTTTGTGTTTTACTGTGAGTATAAGAAACCGTAGAAAGCTGTCATTTATATAAATTAATCAAACATATAACGTAAATACATTGATTCAGAATTTTATTTAAATGCTTTAGGTTTAAATTAATTGTTCTTTTCTAAAGTAATTTTATTTTTAATATGCGTGTCATGGTCATTGAAAATGAAAGTTGCAGTGAACATGACACGCAAATGTAAATAAGTAGCTAATAATGTATAATAAACTGTTGACAAATGATTGATTATTTGTTAGCAGTTTATATTATGCAGCTAAGTTTGAGCAATTTGCCAACGAAATATTGTATTGTATAGTAGTTATTTTCACGTTATATATTTTATAATACTGTATAGTAGTTATTTTCATGTTATATATTTTATAATACTGTATAGTAGTTATTTTCACGTTATTAACATCTCTTAATATAGATTTATACTAAAGTCTGTAAATTTGGTTTAGATTGAGTTGCTCAATCGGAATTTTTATTAATGTATTTAACTATTTTGATTTATCCTTATATTTATTACCTCTTTAGGAATGATTTATTCAGCTTATATTATCTAATTTGTTTAGTAAATATATGAGCTTTTAATGAAGTTTTTACCGAGCTTTTAATTTACATATTTTAGGTTGCTGAAAAAGACCGATTGCTTTGGTCGAAAAGCTTTCAATTTTTGGAATAAATTACTTAATCTAATTTATTAGTGCGGAAGGCAAGGTAAAACCATTTCAGATCCTTCAGACATCCCAAAAACGCTCATGAATCATGGACGGACAAGATTACGATTATGTTGCACAATGCGCTTCAATAAGCAGCCTTCGTCAGGTTTCGGGCCTGAAAATGTGAAATGGGCTACTGGCCATTGGAATGTAGGCAACTTGACATCATACTGAATTTCTGCTACAGGATGAACAAAGAAACTATGGAAGATCATTAGACTTGGCATATGGAATGTTCGTGGACTGCTGAACGTTGGAAAGTTAGCAATTGTGCAGAAAGAAATATCCAAGACTACAATTGTTGGGATCTGAGATCCATTGGAAGGGACAAGGTTACTTCAAAAGCAGAACTGGAAATGTCTATTTCTCGGGAAATGAGAATACAGGAATCCCTTGATTAGTTGGAGTTTGAAAATGTGGTTTTGATTAATGCGCAAAAAAATTTGTGACTATATAGTCTTTAACATATACGGTGCGAAATTTGATATTAGTGCGATATTTTTTTGCAAACCCTCTGAAGGACCAACTGAATCTCAGGGATTGTATTCTACGTATTTAGAGCACTGAAATAAATTTATTTATTTTTTAAGTCTGTTAATGTTACGACTGTCGTCATCTAATTGTTATATTTTAAATTCGTTCGTAATTTTATTTATTTAATAAATTTAGCGTGGACGGCAACTACCTAATAATAGCCATTATAATATTATATAGCCAGCCTTGCCTTCAATTCCTTTCTAGTACAGTACTCGATGTCTACGGACATACAATTATTACAAAATTTATGCAATTCTATAAAAATAATTTTTTTATTGAAAAATAAATTTTAATTCTTACTATAAAATTTTAAATACCTATACACATTCCTCAATGATTTAAAGTATATGTAGTGCAATATAGATACGTTTTTGAGAGAGGGGAAAAAATACTTGTTTATAATTTTGGATATTTTCCATGATTCATTATAATTTTTCCCATTGGTTTTTTAGTTTGATTAGTGCGGTTTTGATATATGCGTGTATTGGGAGGATTTATTAACTGCACTAATCAAGTTATTCCTGTACATGAAGAAACGGAATAACCATTGTAATTAACTAAAGCAGGGATGTCCAACCTTTTCGCTTCCTTGGGCCACATTTGAAGAAAAGAATTGTCTCCGGCCGCACATAAAATACACTAATTCAATTATAGTTTTTAGGCGGCTGGATGACCATGTCGTTACGCGTTGACGTGTCACGCAAGAGGACCCGGGTCCGCATTTCCTGAAAAGTTTTTTCGGGATTCCGGGTTCGGCCCATCGATCCCCGTCCTTCAGCATTCGGTTTCTTTCCACTTGTGTAGGTGTCAGCCCAGATTGGCCTTGCTCCTTAGTAATCTCACTGATTGGAAAGAGGCGTAAAACCAAAAACAAAAAGGAAATTGTTAAGAAAAAATTATGTAAATAATGTACAATATATGATATCCACCATGACAAATATGCAAAAATATCGTAACATCATAATCTTTGACTTCTTTTCGTTCAGAAATTTTTTAAAATCATTGAGCAGGTCAAGAAGTTTTAATCATTGAAATAAGAAATATTTTAGAAAATGGAAGTAGGAAATGTAGATAGGTATTTAAATAATAATAACTTCATTAAGGATATAAAAGTCTCAATGTTTTAAAGAAGTTTACAATTTTATGTGGGTCATTAAGGACATAAAAGTCTCAATGTTTTAAAGAAGTTTACAATTTTATGTGAGGGCCGCATTCAGTACAGTAGTGGCCGCGGGTTGGACAGGCCTGCTTTAGAGCCTCTGATCTAGATTTCGTAATAATATACAATTCTAAAATCATTATCATCATCATCATCATCATCGCCGATCGCCCGGTCGGGCATCGTGATCTCGTGAATCATTTTGAAAAAAAGATACAAAAGTGGAGTAAGTTTTTCTCGTTTTTGGTGCCTAATCTAAATTTACTCACCACACTGGATAGTTCAGTCTTGTGATATCTCCGATTTTAATATTAAAGTCACTCATTAAAAGTTATTTCTTTGCTTGGCAGCTTTCTCAAAGTTTCTTCTAGCTTTTCGTAGAATTCATCTATGTCTTCCTCACCATATGCGCTGATGGGAGCATAACTATAATATTTAAGTTTACAGGTCGCACACTTTAAGAAGTATAATTCTGTCATTGACAGCCTCCTAGCCAGTGATTGAGTTATTTATGCTTTAGTTCAGGGCTGTCCAACCCGCGGTCCGCGGGCTGCATGCGGCTCACTGCTCTAATGAATGCGACTCAACATAAAATCGTAAATTTCCTTTAAAAATTGATATTTTTATGTACTTATTTTTTTTATTTTTGAAACTTGCAGTAACATCATTAGATATTCCACTAATAAAGAAAAATAAATTTGTTTCATTTTTGTACTAAAAATATATAAAAAAAATAATGAAGTTAATGAAGTTTATATTATTTAAATACCTATTTACATTTCCTATTTCCATTTTCTATAATATTTCTTATTTCAGGGGTTGAAACTTCTTGATCCGCTCAATGATTTTTAAAAAATTTCTGAACAAGAAAAAATCAAAGATTATTATGCTACAACATTTTTGCTTATTTGTCATCGTGGATATCATATATTGTACATTATTTATTAACTTTATTGCTTAATAACTATTGTTAGAATTTTTATATTTTATGTGCGTCCCGAGACAATTTTTCTTCAAATGTGGCCCAAGGAAATCAAAAGGTTGGACACCCCTGATTTAGATTCTAGTCTTTATGTATGAAATGATTATTACGTGCATGTTATTGTTTATATGTGTGTTTTTAAAAATATTGGATTTTTAGTTTAAGATTTGATATGATTGTTTTATTTATACAAATTTAAGAATTTTAATTTTGTTTTTTAGTTTTTATGATGTGTATCTAATTTTTAAATGTAATTGTAGTTAAATAATCTGAATGTATTCATTAGATGAAAAAATGAGTATTTTTTATTTGAATAAAAACTAAATTCAAATGAATTCTATAGTATATAGGTAGTTTCAAGTACAGTATATGCTTTTTAATACAAAGCTGTTGAACTAATAAAACCTTAATATTGTTTAGTTATTTATAATATCGTTACTTTTAACATTTTGATTACAATGCTCATTATCAATTATTCAAAGTAAAACATTATATAATTTCTATATACTGTAATTACCGTATATACTCTATTTGGTCAAATCTATTAATAGCATATACCAGCAATAAAGGACAGAAGTTTAATCTTGAACTTAGTAACAAATAATTCATAGCTTGAAAGAAGCTCTCTTAAGTTTGCGTTCTTAAATTTTAGTTGTTGCTTTTGCGAGAATAGAAACTGAATATGGTTTATTTTCTAATTGGAAACGTTTCCATGAATTGATTAAAATTCTTTGCCCTTATTGAATTTGTTTTCTTATTCAATATATAGTATGTAATATTCTTCAAATATCTTTATTTTCAGTTAGAAATAATTATTTAAGTTAATTATTTGATTTCAAAATTTATCTTTATTCACTGACTGATTTTTTGAATCATTCATATGAAAATAATTTTTTTATCTTTATTTTTGTGGTGGTTTCCCCGTAAATACTGAATCGATTTTACAAAATTTTAGGGTTGTAATAAGATATGTTATGTTATATTTACATAATTTACAGTATGAAAACAAATAGAATCTTAGAACTTTCTAAACCGTTAATGTTTTAAAAACAACTATAAGAAATTGATGTTTGCAAGAAATAGATATAATAAGACTATTTAGAGTAAATTTTTCATAACTAGCACATCAAAAATTAATTTTCACCTGAGGATTTACAAATAAAATTTATTAATAAAACACTTTATAAAATAATATAAAATTATGTATCTGTATTTATCAATTATTTTTAACTCTTTTCAACACAGTTAATATTTAAATATATGTTTTGTACTTTATGCTGAAAATAATTTGTAATTTTTATTTTCTAGATTTTTTGTCAAACTTTGAAAATACTAGCTGTAACATAAATAATAGAGAAAATCAAACTGAGCAGAACTATGAAGAAAATGGACAGAAATTAAAAAAAAATAGTCATTTAAATGCTGATTTAGATATTACAAATTCTCGCAAATTTATAGATGATAAAGCAATTCAAAACAATTCTAAAATTAAAGTTGACTTTGCAGCAACAACAAAAATTGCTACAGTAAAAACTAAAGAAGATGTAATTACAATAGAGATTTCTAATACTTTTATTACTGATAGTAATACAGATTTAAATTATCCTAGTTTCACAGAAATGGATAAATCTATAAAGTCAGATGATTTCACAGAACTTTACGAGGCTGAGAAAAATAACTCCGAAGTTACGGATTTCACAGATCTAGGTAACAC
The DNA here is from genome assembly GCA_000484575.1 of Olivierus martensii. Lineage (NCBI taxonomy): Eukaryota > Metazoa > Arthropoda > Arachnida > Scorpiones > Buthidae > Olivierus > Olivierus martensii. The sequence continues at coordinate 8,942 of AYEL01069557.1, forward strand.
TGAGATAGTACATATTACAAGCATGTATGATATAAATACAGTAGACGAAGATTATATACCTGAACATGGTAAAGGAAACGGTATGTAATATTTTACAGTAAATTCTTGCGCAACTGGGCAGTTCTTCTAAAATACTTTTTGAAAAACTTATTGAAAATCTAAACTTTTTAAAAAAAACTCAGCACTAATGAGCAGTTTTTTTAAAAACGTTAAGAAAATTGTTTTTCCTATCAGAGCAGGTAAACCTGAAACTTTTATTGAAAATCTATAAGCAAATTCAATTTAATCCATTAATCTCATTATAATTTTTACTATTTTATAATAATTAATATTTTAGATAAATTTGGTATGATTATATATATTGAACTCGTATTTATTTATTTTAATATAAATGAATTTTAAAAATAAGTTTTAATTCAAAATCGATCATCAATATATTTAAAAAATTATTGTAATCAATATAAAAATTTGAATCTCAAATATATAAACTATGGTGTATATATATTTAAATTTACTTAAACTGTATTATTTAAATGTTTTCTAAAACCAGTTTTAATATTTTTAAATTATTTGTGCCATTTATAGTGTTTTATAAGGTCTGCCTTGCTCAAAGCATTGTGTCAGTTTTTACTTTTTACATAAATGTTTATTTCATTTTCTTATTTCTTATGAAAATATTCATATATTTATTTTATGAAATTTTAGGTTTTTCCAAAGTTTGGCCTAATATAATTTTAGTGGTGATAGTAACAACAATCGTATTAGGTTTATTATTAAATGCTGACAAAATCTGATAGTTTTAGTCATGAAATAATTTAATTTTTTTATATATATTTGTTTAATTAAATAAGTTCAGAATATATGATAAAATTTCAGTTTTTCTTAAATTCTAAATATTTTGTTTTTTAACAATGCTATGTATTAATTATTTTATGTATTTAACGAAAATTAAAATATTTGTCTAACATATATTTGAATTAGCATCAATTATTTAATGAAAAGTTTCTTTCAGTTTTTATTTAAATATAATTTCACTCAAAGATTTATGTATATCAGAACATCAATTGTACAGTATAATAATAATAATGATGATCTAAACATTGCATTTTATGATTATTACATTGAATTGCAAGAAACATTCATAATAAATAAAAGTAATTTATTGTTACAATTTTACAATTCATAATTAATTTTATTACAAATACTTTTCATCGAAAAATTATAATTAAAAATTGTCTATATAAATAACATTTTTATTGTTAACAAATTGCATCAAATAGATCTATTTGATGTAATTGCATTGATAAAATATTGTTTTTATATTTTAAAATAATATTTATAAAACATAAAAGCAACATTTATTTTAACTAAAATTTGAATGCTGCTATATATGTTTTTATTATCATCACGTTTTTTTTTCGTCTTAATTCAGAAATAACAAATATTCAATGAAATGTTACATCACGTATCATATACAGTATTCAGTTAAGCAGAAAATATAATACGTGATGTAACTAACTGAAAATATATTCCTTAAATTTATGACTTATATTTATGATAAATTATGAAAATAGGATATATTTTATTTTATTTAAATAAAAAATTATCACTTGCGTTTTAGCTATGAATAATATATTATGTACTTATTAAATAAGAATGCCCAACTATTTTTCGTGTGGTAATTATATTGAATTAAAATTCATTTAACTAGCCTTTGAGAATTTGGATTCAATTCTAAATTCTATGTAATTCATATTTTTTATGAGAGTCTGCGCCCATTATCATTATTATCTTGATATCTTGCACCCATTATCATTATTATCGCTGCCCTCCTAAACAGCCTTCTTTATTTTGACAAAAGAAGTACTCAGAGATTTAATCTTGTGAATAATAAAGGACAAAATAAAGAAAGTGTAGAAAAGAATGAAGAAAGGTGGAAAGAATCCTATCATTAATAAAGAAATTCTTTAATAGAAAAGAGAATACTTTAGTGTAACCTCTTACAACATGCAGATAACGAATGAATAAATTTTGTCCCACCACGAGACTTCATCTTTCATCTGAATACCGACCTCATAGATATTGGCTCTATAGTGGGTATTGGAATAACCCTGCTGCCTAATAATTTAGGCTACTTGTTGGAAAGTAGCATGAAACAAAAGATCTCATTATTCACCTATATCTACTGCATAAAATTAGAAAACAGATTTCAGGACAGTTTAAACAATTGAAGAGTGTGATCCCAAAACGCGTTCAGTCCATTTTGGTCATTTTTTTATTTGATGCAAATACATACTCCTATCGACGTCATCTATGTCTTATTAAAGGCCGGGTTGTTCCCAAAACCATGCCAATCGATGTTTACGGGACACTCAAATCCTGCTTTCCTTTTGAAAACTTCCTTAGTCCAGAGAACAGTAACGATGAAAACTCGCCCAGTCCTTTGCGCATGAGCAGAGCGTTTTCCTAATCCTACCAGCAGAGGGTTAAAAAAACAAACTGCTATTACTGTTGGCAATAAATTTGTTGTGGGAATATTTGTCATGTTTATTAAAGGTAAAATTGTTATATTGTTATTAATTTTCATGTTAGAAGCACTTGAAATGAAATCGCAACATTAAAAGTTTAAGCTTCTGGGGACTTTTCTGTCTATTGTTAAAAGGAAAGTTATTTTTCTGAATTTTAGTAGTTCCTAATTTGGAATGATTAAATACATATTCTGGGGTCTTTCCCATGAGTATAATGTACTCATGGGGAAGACCCCAAAACTTCCCATGAAGTAAAGTAATTTTAATTGTACTGGAGCACACCAAGTATTCCAAATTTGTTCTGGTTAAGCCAAATTTAAAAAAAATCACTTTGGTTTCTCAGTTTGGTTTTAAAATTTGGCTTAACCAGAACAAATTTGGAATACTTGGTGTGCTTCAGTACAATTAATCATAAGAATCACTTTAATTACGTATAATATAATAATAAGTAAAGTAATGTTTGAACTTCCCCATGAGTGCATTGTACTTATGGGGAAGTTCAAGCATTTACTTTTCACTACAGTATTTTAATACTTAAATCAAAATAAATTTAGTTTTTCCTCTAATAAAGAATGAAGTATATTGAAAACACGTTCAGTCCTTGGACTTAGCGAGTTTCCATTAAACACCAGTCATATTTTAATCATCGTATATTTAAAAACTAATGATGATTGATTTCAAGATTCTACTGAGAAGTGCTGTATATGAAATTAGAAACAGATATCTGGTAGTAGATAATTCATTCAAATAGAAATACTTTCTCAATTCCATATTTTGCTTCTGAAAATTAACAACAATGGACTTAACGTGTTTTCAGATCACACTCTTCAATTATTTCTCAAAAACCAGTCTTATATATGCTAAAACTATAAATATGGTTAAAGAAAGAACAATACTGACGAGGATGTTTATTATATTACAGAATTAATTGCATTTACTTCCGTAATACAAATGTAAGTTGTTTTTTTATTATAAGAATAAATTACTTTTCCTTATTATATGATGATGTATAAGTATATCGGGTGTACTCGGAGTCATCTTGCGATGGTCTTAGAATTAATATCTACGTAATAAACGTAAAGTCAAATCAATATTTTGATTTTTGATTTTTTTTCCAATTCGATTTATATTCATTCTTATATGGAGTTTTTATTGTAAATTTATAATAAAATTCCAATAATTTGATCCCTATATTTTGCATTCAGAAGATATAAAGAAAGAAAAATTACTTGAATATTCACAATTAATACAATTTTTGAATAAAGACACATAATTACTTAATAATTCATATTGATATTGAATATGATTAATAACAACAGAAATTGTAATTGATGGAAATTTATTGAACTCATCAAGATATTCATATTTTCGTTTTTTTTAGTTGTTTCTCTGTATTGCGATATCTACATATACCTCACATTCAAAGGGATACGGATTATATGGATCAATCATTAATGATGAATGTAGGTATTTCTCAATTTACGAATGTTCTTTTTACGAACATTCTTAAATTGAGAAATACATACATTCTGTACCTACCAATTGTAATGAACAATTTTTAAGTTTCTAGTTACTTTTTTCAATCGAGGGAAATCTTATACAGCAGGGGTGGCCAACAGGTCGATATCGAAACGATTTGTAGTCGATCTTCGTAAGTTATCAGATGACTCTCTTACTGTATAGTGCCTTCTCTAGACAACTAACCAAACTTTTGCGCTTTATTGCTGAGTATGCCCAAAACAGTAACAGCTGGTAGCAGCGTAGTGCCTTCTCTAGACAACTAAAGCCAAAATTTCACTTTATTACTGAGTATGGCCCAAAACAGAATATCCGGTAGCAGCAGAGTTGAGTATGGCCCAAAACAGAATAGCCGGTAGCAGCAAAGCATTTAGACAAAATTCTAACTTCGCTGACGATGCCAACATGGCGCCTATGAATTGGCAGTTATGAGAATTGAAGTGAAGTATTGTGTTTGAGATTTATGAGTAAAATAAAAGGAAAAAACACCGTCGCCGCTGCCGGATATCTCGTTTTGGGATATGTGGTTTTGGCTCCTGTCGCCGCTGCCAGATATCTCGTTTTGGGATATGTGGTTTTGGCTCCTTTCTCTACTCTCACCATCAAACGAAGAATTTGGAAGGTAGATCGCGATCTTAATGACAAACAAGTTGGCCACCCCTGTTATAAAGTATTTCCTATATATCACTTCAGTGTTTAAAATTAAGTTCCTATTAGGATAAATTATATTTATCCTTAAAAAATTTTCAAGAGATTTCTAAATCATTAACAGCAATGTTATAAAAAGTAAAATTTCTCGGTTTTTCATTTTCTAAATTATAATTTCCAAAGTATTTCTTGAAGGAAAACTTTTTCCAAATATGATCTAATGTATGGATAATTATTGGCATAAATACAATACCATGTATTGCCGATATTATACAAGATAGAAAAACAATTTTCATGCAGATGAAAAATTCTAACGAAGGACGGGCTACAAAAATAATTACAACTAGAATCGTTGTCATGCTGCCTTGAAAAATTGGCATTCCTGTCAAACCGATAGCATTAATTATCTTCTTTTTCGGAATTACTTCTTTTGATGATATAAAGGCACAGGACACGTGTGCTGCATAATCCACCGATAACCCACACACCATAACTAGCATAGATATAGACATTATGCCTAATTTAACATTCCAAAGAGACATATATCCGATAACTCCAAATCCTACAGATAAAATAGTGAATAATATGCAAATAATAGAAATGAAGTTTGGTAGCAATACTACAGAAATTAAAAATACTACCACAATAATCATAGACAAAGTTTGAATGACGGTTGCAGGTATTACATCTAAAATATCAAAATAATAAAATAGGAAATGGTATAAAATTACAAAATATTTTGATTTTTTCATAGTCTTTTTGAAATTTTTTAACTGATGGTAAAAATGATTTCCATCGCGAGTCATGTTTGTTTGGAAAAGAAATCGACTGGCAACTATCTTTGTGAAATTTTGATTGAATGCGACGTCTTGATTGAATCTACTTGTCAGAGGAATTCGAAAGAAAATTTTGCGAAGAATTAAATAAAAGTCATTTGGATCAGTTAAATTAAAATTCTGTAGAAGTGGTGCAATTCTTTTTTCTGCGAGAAATTCGAGATAGCTCCTTAACCAAGATTCGGTGAAGTTGGAACCAGAAATAAGTGGATCCGACTCAAACAATTGCATCATTTCTTCTACGTTTTTTTGAACTTGTGGATCTGCATAGTTAATTTCTTCTTTAATAAATACTTGTAATCTATACTGATATTGGTAAAAATTACTTTCGTAGGATTTAAAATAGAAGTATTGATATGAATCATATAATAATCCCATATTAAACGTCGCCCTGAAGGATATGTAAGTTAAGCCCCAAATAGCTATAGTCAAATAAATTAAATAACATATAATTATCATGCTCTTATTGTTTATCATTTTTTCAGCTAAAGTTTTCCAAAACTTTTCTAAGGACAATAAATTACTTGAGATTTCTTCTTTCGGCATAGAGAAAAACCATCTTCCTATCCAACTTCTTTTTTCTAAAAATATAAAATTATTAGCTGTTAAATATTGCAACAATCACAATAAATAATAATTGATAAGCACAATAATTTTATCATACAGTAAAATAATAATTAATTCGGATTAATTAGGAGAGAAATGAATCATCCGCATTAAGCGATAATACGAATTAGTTGAAGGAAAATTTATGATGAAAAGACTAAAAAGTTAAATCACGCATAAATGGAAAATTTAATGTTCTGATTAAAATAAAACATTACTGTAAAATCTTTATTTGAAACTAAAAGGGGAATAATTCTGAAAAGATATCTACTGAATTAAATATTAAGAATTATATGCAATAAAATGCGAGTAATGCATTAAATACGTTATTATTTAAATTAAGCAAATCAGTGGGGAAAATTTAGAGAATAAATTATTATAAATTTATTACTTATTATAATTTATTATTAATTTGCCTATACAAAAACAATATATGAAATATTGTTACTTAATAAACTTGTTTATTAAGTAACAATATTTCTTCATTTCGCAGGTTTGATTCTAAAGAAATATGGTACAAAAATATCAATTATATACAAAAACAATATATGAAATATTAAACAATATTTCTTCATTTCGCAGGTTTGATTCTAAAGAAATATGGTACAAAAATATCAATTTGAATATTTTTAAATGAAATTCGGATGTTTATATTTTGTAGATTATTGAAATAAATAAATTAAGCATTAATGCGATAATATAGTACTGGTAGAGCAATGAATCTCAAAGATTTTATTCGCACATGCATAACATCAAAATACGCGAAAAATTATCTCCGGATCTTATCGCAGATTTGTCTATTCGTATTAATATAATAATAAATTTTTCATATAAAATAATAATGAGTAAATAAATCATTAGAAGGGTAAATTGTATATGAAACCTAATCAGTAAGATTTTTTTTATAAAAATAGCTTTAAAGCCCTGATATTTAAAACAAGTTTATACTTATTTCATACAAGGACTAAACTCTCTTATGAATAGACTTTTCACGTAAGTGTTCCTAAAAAAATAAAAAAAACATTATTCCTAATATTTCTTCCACTATGTGATGAAATATAAATTTTCATATTATATGTTTTATGTATTATGGATACATAAAACATATAATATTTGGCTCTTTTGAAATTTAAATTCACATAATGTATTCTCACTGATCTCTCCGAAAGTATTATGGGATTAAATCTTTGCAGTTCATATCATGATTATGTAGGATTTCAGATAGATCTTTTTTCCCACGTATATCCGACACTATGACGTCATACTACGTGCAGATATCAAATACAAAATATAGTAACAATAGAATCAGACTTTCTTCGCTGAAGTTACAATATAGATCTGAAGTCTAGAGATCTAGAGATCATCTTTAAGAAAACGAAACGCTTCTCTATTTTATAATATACTATATAATTTTAGCATTTAATTTTAAAGATATGTAGTCTGTGGTAATTTTATTAATTTCTATAAATAACAATATCGTATTTTATAAGATTTATTAATTGAAAAAAAAAAAAATATCTACCAAATCGCGTGTTAGAACGAAGATCCGGTTTACAGCGCTCGATTTTGTGAAACTTCTCTTTTTAAACGAACATTTGTGTAACTTAAAAGAGAGTAATAATTTCAGTTCTTTGTAAAATATTCTAAAATATTTTAAGAATTTATGTTGAATAAGCTAACGATGCCGATCGGGAAAACTATATATTACTTTTGAACGACTTTTTAAATCGGGAGATGAATGGAATGTTATATTTGTCAGAAAAAAAACTAATAAACTACATCTAACAAGGGGAGGTTCAGACATTCGGGTCACCGATTTTTTTGAAATTGCGTATACGTTATTATTTTTAATTAATAAAAATAAAAAATAAAAGTATTAATCATTGATTTAGAACCGATAAAAAATTAATTAAATTAGAATTAATCCAATTTTTAAAAAATTATCTGAATCTGTATTTATAGAGATGCAATTTCAATAATTTTTTTTAATAATGATAAGCATAACAAAAATTTATTTAATCAAATATTTAAATTTATTAAAACATCATTAAATTTAATTTTAAAACCGTTTATCATGCAAGTCGACCAATATTGAGAATGAGGTATCACGAGTGATGCCGGACTAAAAAGTTTCAACCTGTACTTTAATATATTGATTTATTTATTAATCCGTACATGATAACGATTTTAGTAATAGCACGAACTTATAATTTAAAATATACTAAATTATTATACAATGAAACCTGTTAAAGTGATCAGCCTTTTGGTTAGGTAGATTAAGCCGCCATATCGCATGAGGGATATACTCTATCTAGCGGTGGCCAATTTATAGAGCACATCACAAGCTGGCCAACATCCATGATGGGATCAACCGGATGGTTGGAGGATGGGGTTCAACGGGCTGGGCCCGGATCCCTCTTGAAAAGGTGGAAGTTGGGACCCGGATTTGAACCCGGATCCTCCAGAGTGATAAGCCGAAGCTTTACCACGAGGTCATACGGCCGACGACCACCCTTTGGGATCTACCTGACTGGTCAGTTTTCATAGATGGTCACTATACAGGACAGTGATTCTCTCCCTTCCCCAAAACAAAAGAAGAGATTAATTCAAACTGCAAATTTACTTATAGAATTCATCAGCCCAGGCTAGCCAACATCCATGATGGGATCAACCGGATGGCTGAAGGATGGGGTTCAACGGGCTAGGCCCGGACTCTCCATAAAATCTTTAGGTGTGGGATTCGGATCCTCCAGAGTGGTAAGCCAAAGCTTTACCACGCGGAGAAACAAATCAGTTTCTGAAATTTGGTCTCTTTAGCTAGGTGGTCACTGTATCAAGGTGTTCATTTTAACAGGTTTCTTTCATCAGAATTCGATACTAAAATCAATTAAAGTGTAAAATTTTCTATTGTCGATGAAAACATATCATTTATAGCTTTCATTCGTATTTTAACGACATAATTCCATATTGCACTACACATTAAAAACTTTCCAAATGTCTTGTATTTATAACAGATTTTTTATTGATATAGATAATCATTTGTTTCATACAATTTTTTCTTTTGGATTCAATTATTTCATGATTTTAATCTATTAATTTTATAAACAGTATATCAAAATATTATTTAAGAAACAGAAAATATGAAAGCTTCTTAAAAATGATAATATCAATTTGTATTTTTTAGTATAAATTTTTTTTTCACAATTATAATCAAAGAAAAGTTAATTTGTATAAACAGTATATCAAAATATTATTTAAGAAAAAGAAAATATGAAAGCTTGTTTTAAAAATGATAATATCAATTTGTCCTTTTTAGTATAAATTTTTTTTTCACAATTATAATCTAAGAAATTTATAGTAGAAATATACTTCTTATATATATTTAATCATTTTTCATTAATAATTGCATAAATCATTAATAATCGAAACAGGATTGTAGTTTAATTTTATAATTATAGTATTCGGTACTTTTACATTATTTATACGAAAAATTGTTCATCAGTAAGTAATATTTAAATGTCAATAAAAATGTTCAATAAAAAATAATTAAGAGTAAAATTCTCTGTGTTCAAATATGATATAGGGGAAACTAGTGCAAAATGATTAGTCAGGGTGAAACGATTCCCCATTCTATTTTCTTAATTTTACCATCGCCTGTTGATAAACCAACAATGTTTGCACAACTTTTCAGTTTTAATGAAACAATTAAATGCAATCTGGCTTTTCTTATGAAGCAATTTCTGATTTGTTCTTTATTTTCTGCAAAAAAAAAAAAATGTTACTGTACTTATAACGCGAAACGTACTTCTCGCGCTGTACAAGAGTCCATTATATAATAATTAATTTTACTTTTTATGATAAATATATCAATCTAATGTTACTGTACTTATAACGCCAAATGTACTTCTCGCACTGTACAAGAGTCCATTATATAATAATTAATTTTACTTTTTATGATAAATATATCAATCTGTCATTAAAAGAAAATAGATTCTAGTTTTTGGTGATTTCGAAATATTTTTCATTTCCTAGAATCTCATTTAAAGTAAAATTTCAGAAAGTAAGTTATAAAAAGTTTAATTTTGGAAAGAGGGAAAGTTGATGGGTTCTCAAGAATAGTTTTATAAATAATGAAGATAAACTAATAAATGCTTACAGAATTAATATTTCTAATGTTTAATTTTATGGCTAGAAGTTTTAATATATAAAAGTTTTAATTGCATCCCATTAAGTTTTAATGTTTCTTCCTGCAATGTGTGACATTTTATATCATTTTAGCTGAGAACAAATAGTATATAAACTGCAACTGTTTATATTCTTAATATAATTCCTAATTTTATTTATTATAAGTCTACTATTTGATTATTTTCCAATATTATTACAGAATTTATTTCTTATTATTTTTTTTTAAATTATTAACTAATTTATATTTATCTTAATAATGAATTTTTAAAGATTTATTTCTGGCTGAAGAGTTTCACTTAATTCTCTCAGTTTAATATATTTTATTGATCTTTATAAATTTTCAATATATAATTAGTAAATAAATCTTTCTAGAATTATTATCTACAAAAATGAACAATTACTACAAAATTGTTTTAATTATGGTTGCATTCTTTGCAGGTTCAAGTAAGAATTTTCAAAAATTTGTTTTAATTTTAATAATAATATTTGTGTGGCATTTCTAAACAAATTATAATATATTTTTATTTTTACAGTTACTTTCTCTAATATACAAGTAGAAGCACAATGTAATAAAGTAGGGTGTTATGAATATTGTTGGAGGAAAAGATTAATTGGACACTGCTTTAAAGAAAATTGCAAATGTTTTAATCAGCGCAAATAACATCAAAATTTTTGAATTTGATGCTATTTGAAATAAATAAATTTTTATTTATTTTATACTAGTAAACTCGCTTCAGCTACAGTAGCAATAAAAGAATGTACAGTATTGCGATAAATGAATGATTAACCAGAAAGCAAACATTCCAGGCTGACACATCGCGCCATCTATCGAATAAGTTATAACGTTTTGCCGATATTTGAATTTTTTAATATATAGATGTCCCTCGCTTTACTCGATTAATTCGTTCTATGGAAGAATCGTGTAAATTAAGTTGATTTTAGATGGGTGAAATAAGGATAGGAGTTTCTTCAGAAGGATGAAAAAAATGAAAACTCGGGGTAAAGTTTTCATAGAAATTTTAATAAATTAATTATTTAAACTTAAATCAAAGATGTAAATTTTAATGAATGATTTTAATTAATACAGTATCACAAACAACCTAATCACTACATATTTCTGACAATCTTCAAACAGGTGATGAATGGATTGGGTCTGGTGAGTCTGGATCATCATTCTCTTTCTCTCTTGAAGTCTCTGGGATGATATGCTGATGATCGTTTTTTTAATGAAAATGCTCTCTCTCTCTCTATAAAAAGTTCTTTGTAGCAAGCCAAAGAATTCTGAATTTTGGCGCTTCTAGTTACATTAAGATCATTTTCTTCAATTATTCTAACAGCATTGTCAATATGTTTAATATATATAAAAAGTTCTTTGTAGCAAGCCAAAGAATTCTGAATTTTGGCACTTCTAGTTACATTAAGATCATTTTCTTCAATTATTCTAACAGCATTGTCAATATGTTTAAAAAATTCAGTCATTTCTTTTGTTGAAAGTTGTTTGATGGGTTCAGCAACAAAGGACTCCTGACTTTCATCATTCGTGCTGTTTTCTATTTCCAGAAACTCTTCATTAGTTAAGCACTGTTGAGTGGCACTCGAGCAGTTCATCCATGTGAGAATTTTTAAACAAATTTTTAATTTGATTTAATTTTTAAAATCGTGTTATAGCGAAAACGAGTAAAATGAAATCGTGTATAGCGATGGATACCTGTACTTATAATATATTGATACGAACGTAGAATATTGTATATAAATTAGAAAAATTTAATAAATTTATTTGATGTAAAGATATCGTTATCAGAATAGTTAAACACAAGAAAATGAAAATTCTGCTATATTTACATTATAAGAGGGTAGATCGTATTATTTTCGATTTGTTTAATTTTTAAATTATTTTGCTATTATTGTATTTTGTTGGCAAAAATTTTCTTAGAAACATAAAAACAAATAATAGTCAACACTTGTTATTGATATAATATGCAAAAATTAATTGAAAAGTTATAAAATTCGTCATTAAATTTAATGAAGAATTTGATATAATATTGAAATGTAAATTTAATAATACATAAAATTTATATAAGATGTTTATTTTCATTTTTTGGTAGCATTCCATTTGTTAATAGCACTTAAAACTTTCCAAACTGTGTGATTTTTTTTTATTACAGTAAAACCTGTCAAGTTGGACACCTCTCTATGTTGAACGACTTTTCCTGGAACCGGACAAAAGCCCATATATTTTACTTTGTTAAACCTGTATTCTGGGACTTCTCTATCTTGTATCTTGAACAACTGTTTTTTATAAGATGGACACTTTTTGATCACTGATTGAAATAAAATCTTAAATTTTATTTAGGTTTAGAAGATTATCCAAAAAGAATTTGTGAAAGAGAAACATATAACATTGATTAGTTATGCCTTGAGAACTTAAAATATTGATTAGTCATGACTCGAAATGGTTACTGATAACTTATAAATCCATATTTTACTTATTACTAAGGTGACCAACTATTTTTGGCACAAAAGGAGCACGCAGGCCGCCCGAGATTGCCCCTCAAAACTGCCTGAATATTTCTGTGTCGAGAGCCGAATGGCATTTTTTTTAGGTCACGTATTTTGTGTGACGTGAAATGAAGACGACAAATAATTGGTCGTCTTCATTTTTCATTGGATATGGTGATTGGGTTTGGGAAAAAAAAATTCTTTCTTCTTCAATGAATTTTCAGGTGACAAGAAATTTACAGCATTGGGCATTGGCAGCCACAAGTCAATTTCAATCTGACAGCTTTAGCTTCAAAGCTTCATAATCATGGTAAAAGCAATTCAAATTAAAGTACGATTTGAAAGAGGAAGATTACAAGATACATCAGTGAAAGGGAATATAATTTTGGAGGAAACTTTAGCAACTGCAGACAACTTCCAAGCCTAACTGGGGTTATTTATCCAAAATTTTCCAACAAATTTAATAATAAATAGGGATCAAACTGGATACCAATATCAGTTGGTATATGACAGAACTCTAGCTGGAAAGAATTCAAAAACTTAAAAAAATGGGCCTAAATAAAATTACACATTTGTATATTACACAATATATGTTATTGCTGTATCTAGTGAATTGATATCACATGTGTACATTTGCCAGAACCAATTGAAAAGTTTAGCCCAAAAGTTCAGAAAATGTCAATAAGTTAGTGATTGTAATAACATTGTTTAAAATCAGGTAAACTTACAACCCAACTTTATTCTTCATACTCTACAAGTGTGTTGTGTCCTTTTGTACAGAAAGAAAAATTTTGTTAATAATAGATTCTTGGGGTGGCCAAACAAATCCACCTTTATATGATATCTTTATTGATAATAAGGGTCATAATACGTGTACTTTTACAAGTGTGTTGTGTCCTTTCGTACAGAAAGAAAAATTTTGTTAATAATAGATTCTTGGGGTGGCTAAACAAATCCACCTTTATATGATATCTTTATTGATAATAAGGGTCATAATACGTGTACTGCTAAAGTTATCACTCCAAAACGTGCAATACTTTGCCAACCATATGATGTATATTTCTACAGACAGGTTAAAAACTTCATTCAATTGTACATTTATCTGCATCCATATTTTTGAAAATGTTGTATTAAACATGGTTTGGAGATTGTCTGACAAAAGTTTTTGTAATATTAACAAGGTTAAGTTGAAATATAAGCTATTACAACCCTTTGTGCATGTCAGAGCAATGTATTCATTCAATGCAGTCAATGTTAATGTGTGTTTTTAATGTCTAAAATAAATATCACCCTGAAAAATATTCTTCAGAACACCTCCAAAGAATGATGTATTTTTAAGTGTACAATAAACATATTGAAACATTCTTGTTGTCAAAACTTTTCATGCCAAACATTATCTATGCATATCAATGACAGCAAACAGATTAAAACTGAACTCTTGTTCGCTTCATACTGATTTTTGTAATGAAACAATTATATAATAAAACAAATTTACAATGGTTTTATTATTAAAATTACAACAAAAATTCAATACAAGATAATGACAATTCACAATCAGATAATATGAACTCTTAAGCAAGACTGTTACTCTCATTATATACACAAAAAATATAGTCCATTTTAGTATTAGTCAAATATTACATACAAAAACAATTTTTTCATTTTTCTAGTAAAAACTGAAATATTGTATACCTGATATGAAATACGAAATGATATTAAACAAACAGACATTACAGATACAAGGTATGATAAAAAATACAGTGAATATTTGAATTAAATTCACTCAATATCTTTCAAAATATTCCCCTTTGCAAACCAACTTTTCTCAATACCACTTCTTGAATATTTCTGGAAATCATTCTTGTTCACTTCTTTTAGATGAATTTTTATGGCAGCTTTATTCTCTTGCATTGACTGAAAATGCTCTCTTTCATCAATTTTACATTGGGGAAGAGTCAGAGGTCATAGGTGCTAAACCCAACAAATGCAATGGGTACAGTCTTATAAAATTAATTATTAAATTTTTTTCTCATTTTGTCTTTTTCTTAGTTTGCTATTTAAAAACCGATGATATTTTTTAAACTTAATAATAATAATCAAAAACTTTCTAATAAATTTAACATAAAACGAATGTATGATGTTTTTTATTATCATACTTTTTAGCCATAAAATTTATCTTATGACTTATGAATCTGCCAATAACTTTTATAAAATTAATTATTTTTTTCTCATTTTGTCTGTTTCTTAGTTTGCTATTTAAAAACCGATGATATTTTTTAAACTTAATAATAATAATCAAATTTTTTTAGAATAGTTCATAATCTATAATATACAGGGTGAAGAAAAACGTCGTAAAATTTTGTGTACTGATAGGGGACCTGAAAAAAAGTCTAAAATGTCTAATGAACATATGGTCTAAATGGCATCGTTTTCGAGTTATATCCCTATATCTCAGTGATGACCGCTGCAATTTAGTAGCAAACTCACGAACTACTTCTATACCATGATTATGCTAGTAGAACTAAATTGGATATGATAGTGCAGGATGACGGTGCAGGCTAATATTTTTGTAAAATGTTTTAAAGTTTTCGTGCTGAAATATTTCAATTTTTTGTTTACATATACCACTCTAAAGTGCCATAATACAGAGGTATATTTAGAAGAATCATTGTCACTAAATATACCTCTGTATTCATTAACTTTTAAGAAATATTTTCACACATTAATTAATATTTTACCGCATCATTGAATGTAGTAGATATTCCTTTTTTCACCGGATATACCTTAGTACCAGGTATATCCGAAGAAAAAATATAAGAAAGCTTATAAATTAAACTTTTTATAAAATTACAAAAGTCATTGACACAAAAGGGAAAAGCATAAAAGCAAAGGAAAAAAGAAAGGAGAAAATGAAGTAAAGAAGGTTAAAAAAAGGGGAAAAATCATTGAAAATATAGAATCGTTCTTAGAGGAAGAAAACACTGAAGCCTGCATATTTGTAACTAACTATATGCACATTCCAAATCAAAAAAAGGATAGATCCAATATTGCACGTGTCAAGGGTGAGCCCATATGGCTTGTTCAAATACAGAGGAAGAGGATGACACATTTATATGTGACTTTTGTTGCTAAAATAAGAAAATAGTGTTTTTTTTTTAATTTTTGTAAATAAAAATTTTGAAAATGTGGATTGTTACATGTATTCAAATGGGTACCCAGTTTTACCCCACCCATGGGGCAAAACCAGGTATTTTCACTTTTTAAAAATCCTCCTATATAAAGAATAGACATACTTTTGACATAAAAACCCATAGTTTCTGATAATTAACAACTACTGAAACCTAATAACATAATTTGAAAAAATTTTTTCTGTTCATATTAAAAATATGTGACTTCAAAGATAAAGTACCCGTCTTTGCCCCACTTTTCCCTACTACTAAATATTTTACGGTAATTTCTTAACTACATTTATTATACAGGGACTCCCGTACAATGCGAGGGATACGTCCCGCGTTATAGGAAATAGCGTTATACGAGATATGCATTATCAGACGATTTTATGCAAATTTAAAGTTGTCTCTGAGTTTCAGCATCGATTGTATGTTGCTAACGAGATGTGCTTTAGTTTCGAATATGATTTTATTGTGTGCAGAGTGTTAATTAACTTGTTTTAAAGAAGGTTTGTTTTAATAAAGAAAAAACAAACAGAATACAGGTAATTAAATTTAAAAAAATATATATTATATACAAGTAGTCCCAGTATAACAGGGACTCCGAAAAGGCGGATTCGTATAACCTGACGGAAAAGTTGTTAAAGTTGTCATGGAAACGAAATAAACATCGTTTGGTCTTTATTATAATACAATCAATGGATACTATAAATAACGAGTAAGTAACGTTAAAAAAAATTATTCTACGCGTTATACAGGACTGTTTATAGCGTTGTATGAATACTAGTCGCATTTTTTTCGTCGCGTTATACGAATTCGTGTTATCAGAGAGCGTGTTATATGCGATTATTTAACGTTATAAGTTAGAGAAATATATATTATTAATGAATTTATGAAAATATTTATTTATATTGTAATGATATAAATAATTATACGATATAAAAATATACATTATTGGCGTTTCTTTCCTCGTAAAATTATTTTTATTTTAGAAAATGCCATTCGCGTAATGGTTTTTTTTTTTTCTTTCTGATAATGGTGAAAGTATTAAAATAATTCTATTTTTGATATTTTATTTATAAATCCAACATGTCTTCATAAAATGAGCAATATTTTTCTTCAGATTATTAAATTTCATTTAATAAAATATTTATTTTATGAAAAATATTTTGATAAATAGACTAGCAATGTAACATTTTTGATTATATATATACATAAAATCAGACAGCTAAGATATTTTTAATACGACTTCAAATAACATATTATAAAGAATATAAATAATTTAAATTTATTTGTATATAGTAGAAGCGAATTGTCATCTATCAATAATGTTATTAACTGAATAAGCATTGTATATAAAATGGATAATCTATTCAATACTAAGTCCTCACGTTGAAACTATTGGCATCTCTCATTCGTCTTGACCTTGCTAGATCTGATCTTTTCCTATATTACTTTCTTCATTTTGGATCTTTTTTTAAATTGTAAATTTATTAATTTCGTAACACAAGTTATGATTAGTAATTATTCTATGGAGTTCCTAGAGCATACGCGATAGATAGGTTCTTGGAAAACGTCGTGTTATATGAGACCTGGAGCAATACAAAAAGGAGAATTACGTTCCAAAACCAATTCAAAACAAATGACTTTCTTTAGTTCCACATAAGAAACTTAATGTTTATTAAGAATATTGATAACACGAAACATAAAGAAAGCAAAAATATACACGTAAGCTCTTAAAAAAACTATACACGTAAAACAAAAGGAAAGAAAAAAGTATGCAGCATATATATCATTCATTTAATAATTATATCTTCCTTACCACTGTTTCGTTAAAACCAGAACTTTTTTTTATATATATCATTCATTTAATAATTATATCTTTCGTTAAAACCAGAACTTTTTTTCCCTTTAATAATTTCAACTTCACTTTCTGAACTTTTTTATGCATGTAAAGTTGGTGTACCTTCTGCTCTCTTTACAAAATCTGTAATTTAACCCGCTACAATTCTCTAGAAAACAATCGCCCTATATATACCCTAAAATATTTATGAGTAAATAAGATTTTGTGCTCTTTCACATTCCTCTATTGAAGAATAAAAGCTTATTTTTATCCAAGAACTGAACGTTTTTCCTTAACATATATACCCTAAGATATTTATGAGTAAATAAAATTTTGTGCTCTTTCACATTCCTCTATTGAATAATAAAAGCTTATTTTTATCCAAGAACTGAACGTTTGGAATACAAAATACTCAATGGTCGCCAATTAACTGAATTTCAAATCGAAATTGAAAATAGACTGCATATCGTCCCTCTCATGGCAGATTATCGAAATTTCATTTATGACTAATTTTCGGTCATCAACATTATTTTACAGTAATAAAAATAATTATTCCATTTTAGTTTTAACCTGAATGTTGCCTTCTCATGGCAGATTATCGAAATTTCATTTATGACTAATTTTAGCAAAATATTTCCCTATTTATGTGCGTATTGTGTATCTCTAGTATGGATTTATAAAAATTAATGAAAATGTTTTGTGCTGTAGAAGAGTAAACGTAATTTTTTAAAAGTATTAAGTAAAAACCGTATTGTAGAAGTACTGTGTTATATGAGGGTTTCCGCAATTTTCAAACCTCAAAGTTAGAACTTTTTCCTTCACTGATATTTTTGTCAATACAAGTTTAGCCACTATTATGGAAATTATGGATCAGTTTATACAAACATTTTTTAAAATAGAAAATCATATTATTCTTTAGTGAAGAATTTCATTTCACGCTAATAAAATATAAAAATAGGTTATTGATTAGGATATAATTTATATATTTTTGTAATTAAAATATTAGTACTGGCATGGTTAATACTTTCAGAAAATTCTGTAAGTTATCTACAAGAAATTAGGAAAATAATAGTGCGTAAAGCAAATAAAAAAAAGAATTACAGTATTTAAGAATTTTACATAATAAATTGATTCAGTTGGCAGTAAGATTTCGTAGCAAATATTAGCATTGAATGCTAGTTCTTCATATACAGGAAAACTTGTGCTGTAGCCACCTGAGCTAGGTGGCTACCATAATATCCGCCCAAGCACATTGCGGGATTTTTAAACTGTGTAAAATGGCCATGTATGTTCCGTGGCCATGGCCAGTGATATTTAATTTCGGCACTTCGTATGCAACATCTATTAGATGGCCAGCAAATCGTCTTTTGATCAGAAATGCCAGATGGGCTCTCGATCTTCTATCATATGAGCATTCCAAAGTGAAAAAATCCCGAAACAGACATTAATTAGTGATTTCTTTCCTCAGATTCAGTTAAAAATACCAAATTATGTCATAAACTTTGTATTTTAAACTTTGATGTTTAATAAAGAAATAGATAGGTGTACCACCTAATACAGGTTTTCCTGTATTAGACATGTTATGTATTAAGCTTAATGATGATATTCATTATGAATGTAAATTTGATCTTCAAAGCGATATTTAAATATTCCAGTTCTTCAACTTTCAGGTCGACTCCTATATAGCGTTTGCAAGCGTGAAATGGCTAGACTTATATATATTCAGTATATTTCGTGAGATTCGGCTGCATCATTAAATTAATCCTAGTCTAAATTAATAATAATCGAAGAATGATAACTATTGCCGACTGATTGATGCTTCTCACTTATATAGATCTAACAGTAAGATTTTTATGTCATTAGGCGGAGATTTTTGTGTTATAAATAATATAAATTATTAATTTTAACAACGCGTTAAATTATTTACTTAAATAGTGTATATGTTATGCCAAAACACCGAAATCGCACAATGACTAAGAAAACAGCCACAACGCATTGTGGCCAGTTCCAAACTTCCTATCACCGATGCTCAACATTATTTCGCTTCGTGGTCATCGTGAGGTAACCACAACGCGTTGTGGGTAATTCCGCCAAAACAAATACACGTTCTCAGCTTTTTGAAACGACCACAGACCATTCTGAAACAAATCAGGTTATGTATTTGTAATAGTACACTCCGTGTTACAAAAGGCCGTGACACATTGAATGCGACGCGAAGCGAAGCGGAGCCAAGCAAAGATGACAGAAAAATTTGCATCCTTCGCTTCGCTTTGCACTGCGCCGCATCCTCTGTACATTGCAGTCGAGTTATTTCTCATGTTTCATGGAGTTGCCGATAGAGATCGTTTGCGGAGTGTAGTTGATTTGTTAGAAAGAAGTGATCGTATATTTTCGGCATACTCATGTTATATAGATATGATCTTTTTTGTATTTCTAAAACAAATTCTGTATCTGAATTCCAACCACACGGTTGAACTTTCGCCATTTTCCAAGTATATAAAACATTCATTTCTATTGGTTGATTGTTTCCTCAGCTTCTTGCCGCACCGTATTGTTCGCGCGTACTGATTGGTCAAAGTTCAATATTTACATCTCCTTCTGCGCGGCTACGTGCGTTAACTCGAGTAGCCACACTGGAAATTATAAAGGCCGTGACACACTGAACGCGACGCGAAGCGAAGCATAAGAAAGCAACTTCGCAGGTCAAAGTTCAATATTTGCATCTCCTTCTGCGCCGCTACGTGCGTTAACTCGAGCAGCCACACTGGAAATTATAATAAAAAAGCTAGTCCACGATACATTATACACGCGTAATTGCTTCGCTTCGCGTCGCTTTCAGTGTGTCATGGCCTTAATAGTAGCGGAATTCCATACTGGTAATGGAATTTTGACCGTTTAGCGGTGTATCGGCGATGGTAACTAATTTACGAGAAAGGAGCGACATTTTGGACATTTGGACACCGGACTTCAATTATATGTATTTTTATAATATTTTTATTTTTTAAATCATAAATGAAGTATTTCCAAAACTAAACTTTTTTCTTAAAAATTTTAAAAGATTTCAACAAGAACACAATCTAGCATTAAGTTAGGTCTTTTTTTGGGATTCAGATATAGAATTTGTTTCAGAAGTACAAAGAAGATCATATCTATATCACATGATATTAAAAGAATACCGAATATACATACATGATCACTTCTTTCTAATAACAAATCAACCACACTCCGAAAACGACCTCTATCGGCAAATCCATGAAACATGGGAAGTAGTAACTAGACTGCAATGTAGACAGGCTGCGGCGCAGTGCAACGCGAAGCGAAGGATGTAAATTTTTCTGTCATCTTTGCTTCGCTCCGCTCCGCTTCGCGTCGCGTTCAGTGTGTCACAGCCTTAATAAAAAAGCTAGTCCACGATACATTATACACGCGTAATTGCGCCAAGTTGCTTCGCTTCGAGTCGCTTTCAGTGTGTCATGGCCTTAATAGTAGCGGAATTCCATACTGGTAATGGAATTTTGACCGTTTAGCGGTGTATCGGCGATGGTAACTAATTTACGAGAAAGGAGCGACATTTTGGACATTTGGACACCGGACTTCAATTATATGTATTTTTATAATATTTTTATTTTTTAAATCATAAATGAAGTATTTCCAAAACTAAACTTTTTTCTTAAAAATTTTAAAAGATTTCAACAAGAACACAATCTAGCATTAAGTTAGGTGGGTTTGAGCTGGCAATAATGTGTGGTGAATATTGATTTTCATACCACTAATATCTAATAAAGAACATGAGAAAACATTTGAAAAATGTTTGTTTTCTTTTAGTTTATCAGCTAAGATTTACATGCGAGTCAAAGGTTATCCTTTAATATATGATTCCTGAAAATGAATTAACGTAGTAGTACTTTTGTAATTTATATAATCGACTTCTTGTTTCTAGAATATCATATTATTCTCATTCTACATAGTTCTAATAATAACAAAAAAAATGCAGCTAAGACTAAATTTAAGTAATAAAATTGCCTATTTTTTCCGTTCACGTTATCTTCTTTTCTACAAAAAACGGATAAACATGTATTCTAGTCTCTCTTTTTTAAAATAAGTACATCTAGGAATAATTAACTATTATAAATTCAGTTCTTAAAAATGTATTAACTGATTACAAAGGAAGATTCAATAACAAACAACAACCTAATAAATTTATATAATTAAACTCAAGAAAGTTCTGGATAAATAAGGGGAGAATTGTTTCTCATTATTTTTTTAAATTGAAAATTGTAAATTAAAATAATTTTATAAATAGACATCGTTTGAGAAGCTCTCTCATAAACATTTGTATCTGTTTATTCTTAGTGCTATAGATACTGTTCGTTAATTCTTACAGGCACTGTTACTATGACATTTTGAATTGCCCAGAACTTTTTGACATCGACACTTGTACTTATTATTGTTACAATAACGTATGCAGTAGCACATGACAAAACCTTGCTGGGACCTAGAGGAGAGTCCTGATGCTTTCCGTAGCGTACTGCTACAAACACATTGCCCTGATCTGTTTCAGAACTGTCTGTGATCGTTTCAAAACGCTCAGAAAAGTGATTTGGTTTTGGCGGATTTGGCCACAACGCGTTGTGATTGCCTCACCATGGCCACGAAGCGAAATAATGTTGAGCATCTGGTATTTGGTCGTTTGGAACTGGCCACAATGCGTTGTGGCTGTTTTTTTAGGTCATTGGATATTTTTTTAAATTGAAAATTGTAAATTAAAATAATTTTGTAAATAGACATCGTTTGAGAAGCTCTCTCATAAACATTTGTATCTGTTTATTCTTAGTGCTATAGATACTGTTCGTTAATTCTTACAGGCACTGTTACTATGACATTTTGAATTGCCCAGAACTTTTTGACATCGACACTTGTACTTATTATTGTTACAATAACGTATGCAGTAGCACATGATAAAACCTTGCTGGGACCTAGAGGAGAGTCCTGATGCTTTCCGTAGCGTACTGCTACAAATACATTGCCCTGATCTGTTTCAGAAATGTCTGTGATCGTTTCAAAACGCTCAGAAAAGTGATTTGGTTTTGGCGGATTTGGCCACAACGCGTTGTGATTGCCTCACCATGGCCACGAAGCGAAATAATGTTGAGAATCTGGTATTTGGTCGTTTGGAACTGGCCACAATGCGTTGTGGCTGTTTTTTTAGGTCATTGTACCGATTTCGGTGTTTGGGCGTAACATATATAAAGTTGAATTAATAGAAAAAAATGCTCAAATTATTTCATGTCTTAATTTCTTTTATTGAATTCAGTGATTGAGACTTCATTTAGAAGTTATTCGTTAATTATAAAATTCATTTTACAAATCCAGTCTGTATTACTGATAAATAAACAAAAAGAAAAGATCTTTCGCAAGAGATTATAAACTATATTTATATCGAATTTCAGAACAGTTCGCATAACCAGTGAATATGGCCTACTGAATGAGGTAGAAACACTTTGAAATAAAATTCATATATAATCTCTTGTGTAAAATCTTTTTGCTTATTTATAGCATTTACATTTACTATTTATACATTTTCCTGAACTGAATCCCATAGCTACACATTTAACTCTGCAATCACTGGAGTAGCAAGCAGCTGCATCGATTTTGAAATTAGATAAAGCTAAATTGAATTAAAAAAATATATATATTTTAGTTTTTATAATAATAATTATTTTTATAACAAAATAATTATATTGAAGGCAAATACAATTAAGATGATTGTGAATATACGGCTCATTTTTTATGTATTCTCCAAACTAAAGAATAAAATATACCTTTTCAAAATACATTTTTGTTACTAATTAAATTTTAAAGCTTACCATAATTTCACATAATTTTATTAAAAATTTATAATGAGGAAAGCCATTTTTTCTAAGTTTATTATATTTTTCATTATTCAACAAAATAATTTATTGAAAATTAATTATATTTTTAACGAAGTACTGTATATGATAAATATTTGGAAACAGCATTACTAATTAATATTTTAAAACATTTTGTTGGATGTTAATGTTAAAGAGTGCTAAATTTCTGCCTGAGAAAGTAAACTACCTAAGTGATCACGTATGATTGTCATGTGGATGATCCTAGCTTAACTTCAGCTCTTATAATTAAGGCTTTCAAGGAAGATATGGATCTAGCCTATTGAATCTCATCCTTCACTTGATAATATGTGGGATTTAGAAATGTTACTAAATCCTGCGGATCAATGCGCAAATTAGGTAATTTCAAAGAAAGATTTAATGAGAAAACAGTATAAAACAAGAGAAAAAGGAGTTTCGGATCCAACTCTTTCAAATTTTTCAAAAATATTCAGGCTCTTCCTTCGATTCCTGTATTTCTCTTTTCATCATGAATTCTAGAATAGGTCTCGTTTAGTAAACTCTGGCTGGAGTGAAGCACAAAAGAAGTAAAAAGCAGATATTTCATAAATGTTATGAAATAATGTAACAGCTGTTTAAAATTTTATTTTACCAATTGAAAACAAACTTATATTCAATAAAAATAGTTTCAGCTAAACTCTATTAGTCATATAGAATACTAGGCCGGATGCTGCATAGTGAAGTTTTCGCCTGCTAATTCCCTTGCTGGATCTTGTACTTCTAAATTTTTATGGAATTATCTGAGCAGGGACCGTTGAATTCAGAGTTTCATATGATTACCTGATCTTATAATGAATACGAATAGTCGGTGATGGACTTTTCCATGGAGGCTGGACCCAGCCAATTGAACATCATCATCCTTAATTAGTTTTTCTTCTGAAAGATGTCATATATTTTCATTGTCTCTATAATAAATTTCATTAATATTCGGAAAGAATTTGATCCTTCGAATTTTACTAACTTGTTTAAATAATTATTAAATTTTATTTAGGCTTAATATTGTATTAATTTTTTTATACATGATTGCTTGAAACTTTGAAAAGTAATTTTATTGGTTTTAGTAGAAATAGCTAATAAAATATAGCATGGAAGTTATAAAAATGCAAATTATAAGTTATAAATCCACTTAGTTTATCCGAATCATTAATAAATAAGAAATTTGAAAATCTCTATGGATATGGGATTAGAATATATCTATGGTTTGACCCCGCATGTCTTAAAAGGCGACTAAAGGGGTCTTCTCAACTATTTGGCAGTTGTTGCGTCTGTCACTGCGGGCTCATTTGAGGGTCCCTATATAGACCTAGGACTGTGCCTAGATAGACCCGGTGCCCACGTCCATCACTATGGCCTATGATACAGTGTCCATACGGATACTGGACCACCTGGCGGGCATGCTGTCCTCGCACCATAAATTTGTACCAGCGAGTACAAACTCCCAGGAGAAGAATTGAGGAAGACGAAAAAGAAGAAGTTTGGAATTGAATCAATTATGTAAGATCTCAAAAAGATCATCAAAATCATCAAACAACAAAAGTCGGCGGCCGGATGGCCGAGTGGTAACGCTGTTGGCGTCCCACACAAGAGGACCCAGGGTCTGGTCCCGGATTTTTTCGGGGTACTGGGCCTGGCCCGGTGATCCCCGTCCTTCACCATCTGGCCCCACTCCACGAATGTGGGTGCAGCCCATGGTTGGAATGGAACTAGCCCCACCCCCTTAGTAATCTCCCTGATTGGAAAGGGGGGTGTAAAATATGAAAAAAATCAAATGGCCCCACTCCACGAATGTCGGTGCAGCCCATGGTTGGAATGGAACTATCGCCACCCCCTTAGTAATCTCCCTGATTGGAAAGGGGGGTGTAAAATATGAAAAAAATCAAAAGTCGGATGAATTTTAACTTATGAAATTTTAGATATCTAATTATAAATTATTATATTTAACTAATGTTAATGAACAGATTTAAATCTTTGAAAATTTGCATATCATAATATTCGATTTTTTGGTTTATTTAGTGTATTATGGAATTGCTAAAAGAAAGGTTCAAGTTATAAAAATAAATTAGTTATTTTTAACTTAAACAATTATTAACTTAAACAAATAATTTAATTAATATTAAGTAATAAACTGACTAATCATAAATATTGACTGTAAGTTGAGTAAATTTTCGTTTAACCTAGAGAAAATGAAATTTTTCTGATAATTTTGGAAAAAACTTATCTCTCTTATAGATATATAAAATACTTACTTTATAAAATTTTTTTGTTGAGAATCAATAGTGAAATGTCTTTATATATATATATATGGTTGGCTATCTGAATAGAGTATAGTTGATAGGTGATTAAATATCCAATTGAAAGTTATATTTTTTCATAATTTAACTTAATATCGAGTAGTTACTTTATTTATAATAATAATAATAATAATAATAATTTTATTATCATCGTAAACAAAGTTTTCAAAAACATCATCAATGGATAAAAGCTGTGCTGATGATAATAAAATCGACAACAATTCATTATAACTTTGGCAGAATGATATCATAATTATTTCCAATGGCTTAAATTCATAAATTTTAAAATTAATATGAATAAAACCATTTATATCAGATATTATTTGCTAAATCATCACCATGACTGTTATTTTCCATTCGCGATGAAATTCATAAAATCATTCCATGAAGATTTGAGAATTGTTTTCGATTCTATAGTTTCTTTCAAACAGCATATCAATCATATATCTGGAAAAATAAATAAAGATAGATTCTTTTCTTGGCACTATCTTCGTAGAATCCATAACATTCCTACTTTGCCTGCTTTGGTTCCATGCGAACGCAATCACCGAACTGCAGCTAAGATCCATACTGACTCTCTCAATTCTAAATTGATATCTACAGCTATGCTTTTTTGTAAATTACTGAACTACTTCATCCAAGCTAGTGTTCAATCGAGATTGAAATCTTTGTGTACATCGGATCACTATAGAATTTTAAAACAAAATGACATCAAAATGACAAGTTTATTTATGCCCAGTTTACACTAAAATCTTTGTGTATATCTGATCTCTATAGAATTTTAAAACAAAATGACATCAAAATGACAAGTTTATTTATGCCCAGTTTAATCGAAATAATCCTTTTGTCATTAACATTACAACTAGAAGCTTCAGGAAGTAAAATGTTTGAACATCCCAAGATTGAGAACATCAAAGCCACATCGAGATTTTATATATTGTGCACCGAAAATATTCAATGATTTTTATAATTTCCAAATTCTGTAATCCTTTTGTCATTAACATTATAACTAGAAGCATCAGGAAGCAAAATGTTTGAACATCCCAAGATTGAGAACATCAAAGCCACATTGAGATTTTATATATTGTGCACCGAAAATATTCAATGATTTTTATAATTTCCAAATTCTGTGGCATTTTGTGTACCTTGTTGCGAGATTTGTGATTATGGGAGCTTTTTTTATTATTATTGGTTTGTTTTCTTTTATTTCATTTTTATTTTTATATTTTTTGAAGGTTGTACAGTTACATTGCTATTACTTTCTCAACATGCATGTATTTATACCGTAAATAAATAAATAAGATCAACCTTGTTATATAAATAACAACTTTTGCAAAATACAGTACATTAAACAAGATTTTAAAAAATTGAGTGCTACATTATGCAAAATATAAAAATTTAAAATAAATTAAGAG
Organism: Olivierus martensii; assembly: GCA_000484575.1. NCBI lineage: Eukaryota > Metazoa > Arthropoda > Arachnida > Scorpiones > Buthidae > Olivierus > Olivierus martensii. The sequence goes on from AYEL01069557.1 coordinate 36,411, forward strand.
TTTTATCAAGATATATGTATAATAATTAATTTTATGAATGTAGATAAAAATTATATAAATTTGTCATTAAAAGCTGATAAGAAAAATTCTACTTTTGGTAATTTCGAAAAATTTTTCACTTTCTGCAAATGTCAGAAAGTGTAACAAAGTTTAGTTTTGGGGAAAAAGTTAATGGGATTCTCCAAGCTTAGTTTTATAAATAATAAAAACAAACTAACAAGTGTTTCAGAATTAATATTTCAAATATATAAATTTATGGCTAGAACTTTATTACATAAAAGTTTTAATTGCATTCCATTAAATTTTAATGTTTCTTCTGCAATGTGCCGTTTTATATCATTTTATCTAACAAGGGGAGGTTCAGACATTTGGGTCACCGATTTTTTTGAAATTGCGCACACGTAGTAGTCCCCTAGGACAATAGAATAAGTGCACTACTCCAGCATTGTCAATAAAATCGCACGAGAAGTTTCGTATTGAGTTCGTATAATCTAAAATTTAATTATACAGTGATACCTCGGTTCACGAACACAATCCGTTCCTTGACCCTGATACAGTGATACCTCGGTTCACGAACACAATCCGTTCCTTGACCCTGTTCGTGATCCGAAAAGTTCGTAAGAATCAATCCCATTGCAATTAATGTAAATCCAAATAATACGTTTTTTGTCGTTCCTTGACTCTGTTCGTGATCCGAAAAGTTCGTAATCCGAACAATCTCGATCCTGTTCGTGATCCGAAAAGTTCGTAATCCGAATCAATTTTTCCCGACACTGTTTCGTGATCCGAAAAGTTCGTAATCCGAATCAATTTTTCCCATGGTGATACCTCGGTTCACGAACACAATCCGTTCCTTGACTTTGTTCGCGATCCGAAAAGTTCGTAATCCGAATCAATTTTTCCCATTGCCGTGATCCGAAAAATTCGTAATCCGAATCAATTTTTCCCATTGCAATTATTGCAAACCAAATACTGTTTTTTGTCCTAGAAAAAATTTTTGACATGTTATGGCTTTATGTGTGGAAATTTGTCCTAGAAAAAATTTTAACATGTTATGGCTTTATGTGTGTAAATAATAGTCCTAGAAAAAAATTTTTAACATGTTATGGTCCAAATAATACGTTTTTTGTCCTAGAAAAAATTTTTAACATGTTATGGCTTGTGGTGAATTAATACAGAAAGGAAATAAATATAACAGTAATATTAGAAGAAAGATGTGTGGAAATAATACTAAAAGGATATAAATATAACAGTAATATTAGAAAAATAATACAGAAAGGAAATATTTATAACAGTAATATTAGAAGAAAGCACAGAATTAAATAAATATAACAGTAATATTAGAAGAAAGCATGTTTAACACCACCACATAACAGTAATATTAGAAGAAAGCTTGTTTAACACTACTTTCACTTGTTATGGCTTTATGTGTGGAAATAATACAGAAAGGAAATAAATATATAACTGTATCTGAAGAAAGCATGTTTAACACCACCTTCACTAACACTTTTAACTTTTTTTAAAGCCATAAAATAAGGGATAAATTTAATTAAATAAAGAAAAAAACTAAAGTAAAGCATGTTTAACACCACCTTCACTAACACTTTTAACTTTTTTGGGATTATAAGGGATAAATTTAATTAAATAAAGAAAAAAACTAAAATATCAACATGGTTGGGAACTTTACTGTACCCATGTCAGCTGGGCGAACTGGATTGTTGCTGGGGGCGAGGCTGTGCGTCTAATTAAATAAAGAAAAAAACTAAAATATCAATACTTGTTGGAACTTTATGAGCTGGGCTAACTGGATTGCTTCTGGGGCGAGGCTGTGAGCAAGGTTTAAATAAAGAAAAAACCTAAAATATCAATACTTGTTGGAACATTACTGTACCCATATGAGCTGGCACTTGTTGAAACTTTACTGTACCATGTGAGCTGGGCGAACTGGATTGTTGCATATTTTGTTGGAACTTTACTGTACCCATATGAGCTGGGCGAACTGTCATAATAAGGGATAAATTTAATTAAATAAAGAAAAAAACTAAAATATCCGTAATAAGGGATAAATTTAATTAAGTAAAGAAAAAAACTAAAATACCAACAACACCACCTTCACTAACACTTTTAACTTTTTTGGGAGCCATAATAAGAGTGCCACCTTCACTAATACTTTTAACTTTTTTGGGAGCCTTAATAAGGGATTCACTAATACTTTTAACTTTTTTGGGAGCCATAATAAGGGATAAATTCCACTAACACTTTTAACTTTTTTGGGAGCCATAATAAGGGATAAATTTAATGCTAACACTTTTAACTTTTTTGGGAGCTATAATAAGGGATAAATTTAATTAAATAAAGAACTAAAATATCAACACTTGTTGGAACTTTACTGTACCCATACGAGCTGCTAAAATATCAACACTTGTTGGAACTTTATTGTACCCATATGACAACTGGATTGCTTCTGGAGGCGAGGCTGTGCGCAAGGTTTTGTGCGCCGCGAGCGGATTGCTGCTGGGGGCGAGGCTGTGCGCAGGGTTTTGTGCGCCGCGGGATTACTGCTGAGACGAGGCTGTGCGCAGGGTTTTTGTGTGCCACGAGTCACGTGCGCTCCATGCACTCCGTGCGTGTCACCGCGAGTCACGTGCGCTCCATGCACTCCGGCCGCGAGTCACGTGCACTCCATGCACTCTGTGCGTGTAGCTGTGCTCAGGGTTTTGTGCGCTGCGAGTCATGTGCACTCCATGCATTTTGGAATTTTACTGTACCCATATGTTAAATAAAGAAAAACTAAAATATCAACACTTGTTGGAACTTTATTGTACCCATATGAGAACTGGATTGTTGCTGGGGCGAGGACTGCAAGGTTTTGGCGCCGCGAGTCACGTGCGCTCCATGCACTCCGTGTGTGCGCTCCATGTGCTCGTGCATGTGTGTTCGTGAACCGAAGCATCGTTCGTAAAGCGAAGCAAACTTTTTTCGCAAAGGATGTTCGTAGACCGATTTGTTCGTGAACCGTCTCGGTTCACGAACAAATCCGAGGTTTCACTGTACTTCGAATGTGTCAGTAGCGCAGTGCTTGGAGATTTGCTTTTTTAATTGTGTCATCGCTGGTTCAATTCTTAGTTTTGTAAGAACGAAATATATATAATCTGTAATTGTTTTTATTTTTGATATAATTACTAATTTTATTTCATACAAATGTATTATTATATTATTTCCAATATTAATACAAAATTTACTTTTTACTTTATTTGAAATTGTTTAATCATATTAATCTTAATAATATAATGTATGTTTTTAACCGTTTATTTTTGACCGAAAAGTTTCTCTTAATTCTTTCAGTTTAATATTTTCAAAACAGAATCAAACCCGAAATTAAAAGTTATCAATTAGCGGCTCCATGAGAGTTATTGTGGTATATTTTAATTGAGCAAAAACAACTATCGCATATATTGGTACACAATTATCTGCGTTTTTTAACATGTAAAACTTTATTCTTCTTTAACTATTGCTTGAAATCACTAATATTCAAATAAGATAAAATGATTAATTACTATATAAGTTAATATATCAAAGATTTATTCATTCATCGAATAAAGAATAAAATTGTTTGAGCAGTATCTAAAAAGCTTTATTTTCTTTCTATAATGTATTTAATAATTTTAATCCGTTACAGATTTATAAAACAACTTCAAATTACGAATTATTCCATTGAAATATAGTTATTATAACTTATTGTTTCTTCAGAGTATAATATTAATCTTAAATTAAAAGTTTATAAATATTTATAGGAGTGCAAAGCAGTTATTACACAGCATATTAATTGTCATATTTAAGTTTCTGAACTTTATCACACTTAGTAATCAAATTCCTAATTTTAATTATGAAATTATCATTGCTTTCATCATAATTTCTCTTGGTAATTCAGTAAGTTTTGTTTCGTTATTCAATTAGTTATTATAGCTATTATTATTATTTATAATTAAATAATTTTTACTATAAAATACGGGTAAATAATACAGTAATTTAAAAGAATAGTTAATTTTGAATTAAATAATTTTTGGATATACTGTATTAATAGCAGATACATCAATATATGTTTGCTGAAAATTATTCATCATAATTCATTATGATGAAACTTGATTTCAGAATCAATTAATATAATATCAACGACATAAAAATCGTTCTATTCGATCGTCATTAACTAACTGCGACTTCATAACTTTAAAATTTAAAAATAGAAGATACATAGATATTTTGTAAACAAGTGATGAAAACTTTCTATAGATCTGTATCGATTATATTAATACATATTATTTGATTTATTTGATTTTATGAAGAGAAATGTAGACATATCTGAGGGATAGAATAAATTTTCAGTGACTTCAGTTATACAGAGGAAGATGGGGCAAAACTGGGTATTATTGTCTCTCCTTGATGATTGCTTCAATCTAGCAGCGAATTCACAAACTATCTCTAAACCACGATTATGTTAATAGCAACTGAATTGAAGACGACGGTACACGCTAGTTGCATTGCTATAATGTTTTAAAGTTTTCATGCTAAAATATTTCGATTTTGTGATTAACATATAATACACTATTGTGTCATATACACGAAGAATCATTATCAATAAGTATACCTCTGCATTCATTAATGTTTAAGAAATATTTTAACACATTAATCAATACTTTACCGAATCATTAAATGTAGGGGAAGTCCGGGCAAAGTGAATAGCTTAATTTTCATGCATAATTTCAAACTTAAAATGTTTAAGAAATATTTTAACACATTAACCAATACTTTACCGAATCATTAAATGTAAGGGAAGTCCGGGCAAAGTGAATAGCTTAATTTTCATGCATAATTTCAAACTTAAAAATTATGTGAAGATAAACGTTTTATTGTTTATTTGTTACAGTACTTCCTGTTGTTTAATGTTAAACATTATTTGAGAATATCCAATTTAGAGTTTGCAATATCTGCAGAGGAAAGAAATATTGTGCATTATTCTTTTTGCCCGGGGTACCCGGGCAAAGTGGATTTTCAATTAGCGCAAAGTGAATAACACATGTAATCGAACTAGCAGATTATTTGCTGATGGAATGTATGCCTCGCCACAGATGGCAGCGTGTCTCGCCTTTAGCAAGCTTTTTTAGTAAATATATACATATTTTCTTAGACTACGATATAGAGATCAACTAACACGAATCATTGGTTTAAAGATTCGTGTTAGTCGATCTCTATATCGTGTTCTAAGAATGTATGTATATATTCATTAGGAAAACTTGCTAAAGGCGACGCGACACGTCTTTCATTAGCAGGTAATCTACCATTTTGTCGAAACCTTCTTTAAAACAAATTAATTAACACTCAACACACAAGAAAATCATATTTGAAACTAACGCACATCTCATTAGCAATATGTGATCAGTACAGGAACCATGACTAGAACTCAGAGACAAATTTAAATTTGCATAAAATCCTCTGATAATGCATGTTTCGTATAACGCGAAACGTATCCCTCGCGTTGTACGAGAATCCGCCGTATAATAATTAATTTTACTTTTTATGATAAACATATAAATTTCTCATTTTTTTAAATAAAATAGATTCTATTTTTTGGTGATTACGAAATATTTTTCATTTCCTAGAATCCGCTTAAACTAAAATTTCACAGAGTATAAAGTTTAATTTTGGGGAGAGGGAAAAAGTTGATGTGTTCTGTAAGATTAGTTTTATAAATAATAAAGATAAACTAATAAATGCTTACAGAATTAATATTTCTAATGTTTAATTTTATGGCTAGAAGTTTTGTTAATATATGAAAGTTTTAATTGCATCCCATTAAGTTTTAATGTTTCTTCCTGCAATGTGTGCTATTTTATGTCATTTTAGCTGAGAACAAATTGTATATAAACTGCAGCTATTTCTATTCTTAATATAATTCCAAATTTTATTTAATGTAAGTCTACTGTTTGGTTATTTTCAATATTATTACAGAATTTATTTCTTATTTTTTAAATTATTAATTAAGTTATATTTATCTTAATAATGAATAAATATGCTGTATATTTTTAAAGATTTATTTCTGGCTGAACAGTTTCACTTAATTTTCTCAGTTTAATATTTTATTGATATTTATAATTACTAAATAATCCTTTCTAGAATTATTACCTACAAAAATGCATAATTACTACAAAATCGTTTTAATTATGGTTGCATTCTTTGCAGTTATAAGTAAGAATTTTAAAAAAATTTGTTATTATTTTATTAATAATATATTTGTGCAGCATTGCTAATGAAATTAATATATATTTTTTTACAGTTACTTTTTCTAATATACAAGTAGAAGGTGCAGTTTGTAATCTTAAAAGATGTCAGTTATCTTGTAGATCATTAGGATTACTAGGAAAGTGCATAGGAGATAAATGCGAATGTGTTAAACACGGCAAATAACAAATCAAAACTGTAAGATTTTTAAAATATAAAATAAAATCTTTCTGCAAATATTGAATTTAAAGATTTAAAATTAAAAAAAAAAAAGTCATTTCTTCTTCATTAACCATAATACGAATGAGCTTAGAACAATGGCAAAAAGAAATCTTTATTTTAATACATAATATGAAAATTTTGATTGTGTTCCATGTTAACAACAACAATAAATGAATTTTTCATAATAATAAATTTTTTTTAAACATAGACTTTATTCTATTGTTTTATTATATTTAATTATTTAATTTTTAACATACTTTGCGATTGAGGAGGATTATGAGATTACCATGTATATTTGTGTCCCTTAATAACCTTTGAAATATCATCATCAAATCACATCGTTTAATCCTGTAATACAGTCTAATCCTACAGTATTTCATTTATATACATCAAAATATTATTTTATATTATGACAATAAATAACGTTAAGTGCTAAAATAATGCAAGGGTAAGATGACTTACCTGCATAATTTAATACTTAGCGCCCTCTGTTTGCAATAATACAAAATAAAATTTATCAAATAAAATATAATTTATTAAAATTTAGGTGGCATATGACTTATCTTCAACTTTTAGAAGTAATATACTTAGGTGATTATTTATATAAGTTAACTGCATTTAAATATCTAAAACAGCATTGAGTATGCCTGTAGTGTATATTAGTTGCATAACTATATTAAAACAATATTGATAATAAAATTTCAAACAATGGATGATCGGTTAACGAACATAATCCGTTCAAAGACAATGTTCGTTATCCGATTATCGATTTATCATGTTTTTATGGGAATTTGATTAATTCGTTCTAGAAACTCCCAAAATATCCCGATGCTTGGATTGATTTTGATTACATTTGATTATGTATCGTTATTCTGAATGCGCTGTAGAATTTTCAAGGTCTCACTTCCATTTTTTTACGGTTGCCAAACACGTTACTCTTTTAAAAAATTGGAAAATTTCTAGTGATAGAAGGAGAAAATTATTCTGACGAAAAGAAATAATTTTATGTTACAAATTTAGAAAAACTTAATAAAAATTAATATTTCTATTATTTTATTAATACTGGTGCTATAGAATTTTCAAGGTCTCACTTCCATTTTTTTACGGTTGCGAAACACGTTACTCTTTTAAAAAATTGGAAAATTTCTAGTGATAGGAGAAAATTATTCTGACGAAAAGAAATAATTTTGTTACAAATTTAGAAAAACTTAATAAAAATTAATATTTCTATTATTTTATTAATACTGAATAATCAAAGATGCTAAAACGAAAATAATATCTTCAATATAAAAATTAAAAGTTATTTGTATGTATATAATATGCTATATTATTGGTATTATCGATGAAGCGTACAGATGTAAAAAGTATTTGATGTATTAATTTTATCTTTGATAACAAAAATCTCTAACACAATTATATTTTTTTTTTATTACTAGAATTATAATTTCAAAATATATTTTGCTATTTAAAATAATGATTAAATTTTATTTTAATTGTTATTTGGAGGCCGATCATTGATGGTAAGATTTTTTTTTATTACTAGAATTATAATTTCAAAATATATTTTGTTATTTAAAATAATGATTAAATTTTATTTTAATTGTTATTTGGAGGCCGATCATTGATGGTTTTCAAGGTTGTTATAAATTGCCTATATACTATTGTCCTATTAAATACTGTCTACTGGATTTTTTCAGAGAACTATTACATCCAACTTGATTGCATCACATATAATTTAGTTCAACTACAATAGAGAATATTCAATATTGTTTACAAATTTTGAGAATGAAATATTTTCAGTAACTATTGGAATGAAAAAAAGGAGTAGAAAACAAAAATAAAGAATTAAATAAATTTAATATAAATTAAAATAAATTTATCATTAAATAAATTTAAGGATTTTAGATACGATTTTAAATAAAATATTGATATCTATTGATTTTAGATATCAATATTTTAGAAAATATATTTAGAAATGATTCTAGAAATATTTTTGGTATGTTTATAAATATACAGTAATAAGAAAGAAATATTTAAGAAATACAATATATTTAAAACAGATTTCGAAGATGGCACTTTATTCGCACGTGTGTTTATTTTGAGTTTCAGAGAGAACTGTTATGATATGGAATGTAAATAACTGGAGTCATGGAAACCTCCTGATAAATACGAACACCAGCTTTATACGCACGTGTGTTTATTTTGAGTTTCAGAGAGAACTGTTATTATGATATGGAATGTAAATAACTGGAGTCATGGAAACCTCCTGATAAATACGAACATCAGCTGTATAATGAATCGAATAGGTATACAATGCCACATATATATTTTACATTTACAGTTTTAATTCCATCTGGAAGATGGATCCTTTTTCGATGAGAAGTACAATATGCATTATGAATTGCAGAAATTTATTTCTTAATTCTTCTGTATTCAAACCGAGAAAGGTAAATTATTAGGTAGATAATTCATGGTTTATATGAATAATTATTTAAATTACTTTAACCTTGTTAATACTATAAATAGTTACATTTTAAGAATAATTTTTTGTTTGAATTTTTTTAATTTCAGAACTCTTAGTCGATAAAAGTTTAATTTTTAGATCTAACATGGTCGAATTTTTGTAATAAAACTTTTAAAAAATGCTAAATTTTTTCTATTAGATGTTTTTGCTCTAGATCTTATGGCATAAAGATAATAAGAAATAAGACCATATATAATATAGTTTTTTTGTAAAGTTTTACATATTTAATTTTTAAAGTACAGTATTTTAATGTTTTGCATACTCAATACAATAGCTGGTAGCAGTATTATATAGAATTGCTATGGATTAGATCCAAGTAGAACTCTATTGAGTTGCCAAAAATCAGCAGTATAAATTTTAGTTACTGACACTGATTTATGAGTTACAGTACAGACTCCTGCCTCCGGGAGCGTATCTAGTCCGCGGAAGACGATGAATACAGTACAGACTAATTTCCAACAACTCTGTGAAAAATTAAAATTTTGACATTTTATTTTGTCACCAAATTTTCTAGAATGGTTTTATACAATAAAAATATACTTTTTATATAGACTATTCATAATTTATTATCTCTGAAAAAGATTGGAACATTTCCATGGGATGATTTGTATTATTCTATCCTGTTTAAAAAATACTTTTATAATTTATTCAAACAAGTACAAAAATTCTTACTACTACATAAAATAATATGTAAACTGCTTTTGTGCTTTGAAAATTTTTGATCCTATAACTTTTTCTTAAGATTTTATAAAAATATTTTAAATTTTTAACTTAATTTCATTTCATTTTTGTATAAATTTTGAAAATTATTAATTTTGATAATTGTTTTATATTCTACATTTTGTATTTCATAAATAAGTTTAAATAGTATACTGTAAATAAATAAATACTTAAAACTTTTGAATAATTATAAATATACAGAAGTAAAAATATATGCTAAAGTAAATTTATTATTAAATTAATAGAGGGTTAAAATATAGTATATCAATAATAATAACGATAATTTAGTTCTAATATTTAAAATTTCGTATAAATGATTCTATTGGGCTTAAATTATAGATTCCCAATAAGTGCATTACAAATTTTAAATTAGTTTCAAAATTAATAATAATATAGTTCATTATTATAGGACTCCTCACTTAACGACTTATTTATTTAGTGACTGATCGAACTTATGTCTGAGCTTACGACACTTTTTTAAATGGAAAATTTGTTTTTCGCTTATATGCGTCATTTACGACTTCTATTGCATGTTCTACTTCCCCGCACTCATTTTTCAAAAATCTGATGAAGAAAAATAATTTGTGCATAATTAAGATATAAATGTCTTTACAGCCATGAGAAGTTAAGTAACTTGTTCTAAATACAGGTACTCCTCACTTAACGATAGAATTCCGTTCTCACTACTTGTTCGTAGAAAGAATTGGTCAGTAAGCGAGTAACTTGTTCGTATATATTTAGATCAAGACTCGCTTAAATTCTCATATCTGTAAAGGCATTTATAGCTTAATTATGCACAAAAGTATTTTTCTTCATCAGATTTTTGGAACTACGAGTTGGGGAATTATATGCAATAGAAGTCGTAAGCCAAGCATATGGGAGAAAACCAAATTTTTCATTATAAAAAAAGTCATAAGCTCGAGCAGTCGTTAAATAGATAGATCGTTAAGTGAGGAGTAGCTGTATGTACAAACAAGTTATTCGCTTATCGACATGGTCGTGTGAAGGGTACTTGGTCGTTAAGTGAGGACTACCTGTACAATAGTTTTTCAATTTCAATATTGCAACATTTCTGAAAAAAATATTATAAAGAATTGCACCAATTCATAAATAAAACTGATTTTATTGCCTTTAAATAAGTGAGAGTTTCAGTACAATAAAAGTTTTTAATTAAGCATTTCAAGTTTTTAATTAGTTATTTTAAAGAACAATATTCATCAAAATACAAAAAAAAAAAAAAAAGATTGATTCATCAAAATACAAAAAAAAAAAAAAAGATTGCAAAGAATAAAATTGAAATAAATTAAAATATAATTTAGATCATAATGTTCAATTAATTAATAATGCTGTATTAACATTTACCCTGAATAAAAAAATCTTAGAACATATTTTAACAGTAACAAACACATCTAGCATTGATACATTTGGCTTTAGTTGTTCCAAAACATAATTGGCATATTGGTACACAATTACCTGCACCCCCTTGGCACTTGACGTTTATTTTTATCTGACCATTGCTTGAAATCACTAATTTGTAAATAAAATAAAATTAGTTGTAAAGGTAAGATAGTAATTTGATATTTTAAATTAAACGTTATTATTTACTTACCCATCGAACAAACAATGATGGTTATCATAGCAGCAGCGAAAATTTTCATTTTCAATTAAATACTTATAATTTTCCAATCAACTATGGAATTATAAATCTTTTAAAATAAAGCAAATATTCGAAGTGCTGAGTTGCAATTCAATAAAACGAATTTTACTTCACAAACTTTAATCAATGACACTGATCCTAAATTAAAAACTTCACGGATATTTATAGGAATACGAAGCATCATTACAAAGCGTATTAATTTGTCATATTCATGATTTTTAAACTTTATTACAATTGATAATCAACAGTTGCTATACATCTCAGCAATTTCTTAACAACCTTTATGAAATGCCATTTTGTTTTAAATATATCGTATCATTGTTTTCATTATTATAATTTCGTCTTTGATGAAAACCATAATTATTCTTGTCATTGCGTTAAAATCAATAGTTAATTCATTATTAAAAGTAATTATTATTATTTATAATGAACTCGTCTTCTTAAGAAATAATTCCTAAAGCGATAATAATAATTTAAAATGGATTAATTTGTATTAATTATCTTTTTCTATATAGATTTTGGATATAATCTATCTGATTTTATAAATACTGTATTACTATACCTGACGGCAACATCGGAAGTCAGTATTGAATCTATGAGAGAGCCTAAGTTCATTTATATCACTAGGCCGATGATATAATCCATTAAATTATTCGCGATGTTACAATAAATTGCCATTAAGTAATGACAATTTTGAGAAATAAGCTATAAATGTCGAACAAAATTACGATATTAACATGTAATAAATTATCTGCGTGTCTATAATATATACGATCGATGATCAGATAAGCAATGATGTTATTATAATAAAATGGCGGAGAGTTATAATTTTAAGTCATTTTCGAAAAGCTGCAAGATTAGCCTTCAAACAAAGCAAATTGCATTGAAATATTTTATTCGAAACTGAAAACCCAGACACGATTACATAAAAATAAACACCGTTCTTACTGATTTTCTTACCTTTTACATCGAATTCGACTGTTACATGCGCATTAATACCGTCCCAAAACTTGGTAATATGCCGCTTCCATAGACTCAATACTGACTTCCAATGCTGTCGTCAAGTATAATTACAGATACCGCATTCTTCGTTATTAAGTTATTTCTAAATTATTCATTCCGAAAGATTGAATAGTTTTCAAATTAGTAATAATAAATATTTATATTCGTTTGATCAGTTGAAAATTATTTATATTCATTATATGGAAATTTTATTTATAATTAATACTTCAATCTAAATACCACAATGTGAATATTATTCTTTCCATTGTTATTTATTCATATTTTATTCAAAATTTAAGGCATATTTTTGGAGTTCAGGTTTTATTAAAGCAATTAATTATCAAAAATCAATAAAATATTTCTGTATATGCATATGTATGTTTTCTTATGAATAGGGGCAGATAAAAGCAGATTTAAGCCTTATAGAAGGAATAGTATAAATTCTTAGGGGCTTAACAGTATAAATAAACAGGTATCATCATCGAAAGAACTGCACTATATAGGGTAAGGTGTGGATATTTCGATTATCCTAAGCAGTTTTTAATATTTGCCGGTAATGTGTGCTTGTATATTCAGAATAACGTGGTCTGTTGGTAGGTTTAGTTGTGTTTGGCGTACTTTGTCGAGTTTTTGTTTCTACAGTTACAAAGGTTAAAGTTACAACGGAAACTTTTTACCAAAAGGTAAGTAAAAGCTGAACTTAGAAACCTGTTCTAAGATTTAAAGGTTGATTCTATGTTATTAATTGTACTGGTAACTTCAAAATTCACCAAAAGGTAAGTAAAAGCTGAACTTAGAGACCTGTTCTAAGATTTAAAGGTTGATTCTATGTTATTGATGTTTATTGAATATTTATCTGTTTGTTTGCTTATAACTTCAGAATGGCAAAATTCTTTTGAATAAGTTATGAATCATAAAATACTAATTTCTTCTTGAGAAGTTTCTTGATCCATTTTAGTTGGATTAATTTGATTAATACTTTTGAAAAAATTGAATTAAATATTGATTATTTGTCATTAATGCCCTTTAAAGATAAATAATCAATATTTTGTCATTAAAGGGCATTAGACATTAATGCTAAAAATAATTTATTTGTATTACTTCTATAGTTGTTAAGGGATTATATACAATTTTTTAAAGTTGTTTTATACTGATATAAGAAAAATTAATGCAAATTCAATACAAATTACAATAATACAAAATTAATATAAAGTAAATTGATTGCATTTAAATATTGCCCAGACAATGCTGTGCACTATGATTAGTAAAATTCAATAATACAAAATTAATATACAGTAAATTGATTGCATTTAAATATTGCCCAGACAATGCTGTGCACTATGATTAGTAAAATATATCATATTTCAGATTCAGATAAACAGACTTACAGCATTAATCTATGACTTCTCACATTTGTAATTATTATATTCATATGAGACACTGTTCCTCCACAGTTTACATTTGTGTAAACATATAGTTCAGATTCTATTTGTCATTCCAAAACAGGAAATGTATTTCAACATCAGACTTGCCAATATACAATTGCTGCTTGAATTGTAAGTATTTCAACATATTGTTCTTTAAATTTTAGCTATTTTTTTATATTTTTGAATAAATTTTGCTAGTATAAGAATTTTCAAATATGTTTTTATACTTTTTGTATTTAATGCTCATTTCTAGGAAATATGTATTTATGGAGACATATACTGTATTTGTATTTCAGTTTATTTTCTTTCATTTCTGTAATCAGTTTTAATAATTTTAGATAAGTAAATTGTTAGGAACATTCAAATTCCATAATTATCATCTTGTCTGTTATGTTACAAATTATCTAAACATACAGGTTTGTTCATAATAAATATTTCAATAATGTAATGTTTAATCACTCTCATTATAGAAATATTTTTAATAAATAATTTTCTAAGCATTGAATTGATTAATAATAATTAATACTGCTTATTAGTTTTCAAGTTATTTTTCAAGATAAGATTACATGTATATTATTTTTCACAATTATGAAGAACATTGATGATTTATTACTTAATATCTAAGGATTATGGATTGTAAATTAAGTTGTTTTATTCTCCATCCCAGTTCACACATATTAAATTGATTTAAACTTACAATAATGAATATATTTTCTGATTTTTATTGTCTAATTAGCTTATGCAATACTTTACTGCACATATGTCATATTATTTTTTAAAATCCAATGAAGAAATTTTATAAAAATCATCTCTGTCAAGAACATGAAAAACTATATTTATTAAATAAATATAATTTTTCAGGTTCTTGACAATTTTTCATGTAAATAAAAATTCATTATATTCATTAAATAAATATAATGAATTTTTATTTTTTAATATAATGATCATGAAATTTTTAATTCTTTTCATTTAATGATACAATGAAAATTGATAATTATGAGTAATGCATATTTGCAGGATTATTATAATAAATTAAACACATTGAAATCTGGCTCTTTAAAACTTAGCATATTTAAAACAATCCTCATTTTAAAATTAAAATTCAGAAATTTTAGCAAAGCAATGACATTTTTATGAAATTTTACTTACATTAATTTACAGACACTGTAATGACTCTAAGACAAAAACAATAGTCACTGATTGACACTTATTACAAGAGTCGTTACGGGCAAAATTCAACTCGCTGTAATTTTCGGTAAGCTAGATGTTATTAATCTGACAATTTTATTCCAGAAAAATATTCTGTAGGACTCAGAGTGCCAAATTTGAAGCTTCAAATCTAATTAATAAAGAAACTAGAGCAGTTTAAAAATAGCAAAAATCAGCAAAAACGCGTGTTTGTTGTTCTCCTTCACATATATATCTACAAGTTGCATCATTCAGTCGATATTGATAAATTTGCAACATAGATATTCTTAGATTATTTGAGATCCTCTGAAAATTTCAGCACAATCCTTTGTTGTTCTCCTTCACATATATCTCTACAAGTTGCATCATTCAGTCGATATTGATGAAATTTGCAACATAGATATTCTTAGATTATTTGAGATCCTCTGAAAATTTCAGCACAATCGAATCAAAATAAAGGAAGAAGTGGGAATCGTTTTCCATAAATACACACATATATATATATATATGATATATCCTTTTTTGTTTAACCCTTTTGACAAAATTTTGAATACTGTATAGGTATATTAATTAGTAATTAGTTAGTAATTAATTAGTAGTATAGGTAGGTCAGTTAAAACCTCCTGAAAATTTGGTTCAGTTGGGCTAAAATTAAAAGATGTTGAAGAGGATGATTCTCTTCTCAAGAAATATTTCTATAAATCTTCATCATTTAACTGATTTCAAACAAATCTGGAACGTAATGTTTCGCATGTTATTTAAGACTTTCTGTAAAATGCAAATCAATTGGTCCAAAATGAAGAGAAAGGAAGATTTTTTATTGTGAACCCTACTATAGATCGTATCACTCAATTGATATTGACCAAATTTGATCTACAGTATGTATATTTATTATTTTACTAAAGGTTTCCTAAAAATTTTGATTCAATTGGATTAAAACTAAATAGGGGATTTAATAAATGTATTAACATGTTGTTGGAATGTCTTTCTCAGAAAAATGATTTTTTTTAAAAAATAAATGATATCCCATCAAAAACATCTAATATATAAAAAAACAACCCAAGTGCAGTTTAAGAAATTAGGATATTTGTAATAATTTAGATCTAAAAAATAAATGATATCCCATCAAAAACATGTTAAATATGTATATATAAAAAAACAACCCAAGTGCAGTTTAAGAAATTAGGATATTTGTAATAATTTAGATGTAACTATTTGATTGACGATTTATGAAAATAAAATAGCATCAACCAAGGTAGTCACATCTAAATTCTAACAAATATCCTAATTACTTAGTAACATACTTGGCTTATTTTTTTACTTATCAAAATCAAAAAACATCTAATATCAAATATTAGGGCTGAAAAGCTCTTCTATTGTATATCTTATTAGTGTAGTCATTTCTTCTCTTTCCTGGCTTTGTCAAAAATTTCCAGATTCAGAACCAATAGATTGCTATTCTGATTTTCACGTTAAGATTAATTACCACAATATCATGTTAATGTGGATATAACATATACAACATACAGTATATGTTGATATTTTTCCAAGAATATCAAGTATAAAGTTATTCAAGCATCTTAATTAAATGACCAATTAAAATGCGAAATTTTTAATGGAAAGCCTTTAAATTTAAGAAACAATTTTCTACTGGACTATTCCGAAATTTTCACATATGAAATACACTGACTGAAAAAAAAATCCCAACACCAAGAAAGACTTGTGTTAGATAAACAATGAAATTTTCACATATGAAATACACTGACGGAAAAAAAAATCCCAACACCAAGAAAGACTTGTGTTAGATAAACAAAATTTGGTAGGCGTGTTTATACATCTGAAAGATGACAT
>AYEL01069558.1:0-10631 GCA_000484575.1 Olivierus martensii
AAAATTTAATCAATTAAACATGTTAACTACACAAATGCATTGTCCAAATTTCATTACTCTACAATAATTTTTTCTTGGTGTTGGGATTTTTTTTTCCGTCAGTGTATTTTATGATATTCCTGATATAAATGAGAGAACTATATATACATATTTCTGATAGTGATCTAAAAAAGGTGAAACTTACAATAAAATGAACTTATTACTTTCTAATGCTATTAATACTTTATTTTTTCCTAAAGATTTACTAGAGTGAATTCTAATCTGTTGACTATTAAAATGTAGCTGCAGTCAAAGAGTTAAAATGATTCATTTAGAAAAGATTATATTAATCTGTGCATTTATAATAAAATTATAAATGCACAGCTAAATTAATAAAAATATTTTATTTTAATTCAAAAATATAATTAAAATAAGAAAATCATCAAGATGTAGATAAAAAAAATTCAAATTCATTATTTTGTAAAAATCGTTTTTGCAGTTATTTAATTAAAAATTATTATATTTAATATTTAAAAATTTAATTCTTTTATTTTCATTTGTCATCAATATTCAAATATTTTAATAATATATTACTTACGTCCTAGAGAAATCTACTTGTACTGAATGATCTATGACAAGATCAGCAGGACACAAAGGATTAATTTTTTCAGGATTACCACCTAAATTTGCAACAGCATCTCTCATAGCTGCAAAATCTACAACAACTGGCACTCCACTGTAAACAAAAATAAATATATTTTCAAAGTCTATCACTAACTCAAAAAACTGCTTGATATCTGGTCACATAAAGTTCAATATCATAATGAAAAAATAAAAATGTTGATAGATATAGTGACAACATTTTGTCAAACGCAAACGTACCTACCTCAATATTTTTGATCAAATTATACAAAATTTGCAATTTATATATGAAAATATGAGAAATTCTGCAAAGTAGTTAGTAAATAGATTGATTACCGATATTTTTTCGTTTTTGGACAGCTAGATTTTCAATGTCGGCAATCATTACATATAGTCTGTTTTCTTGTCTGTGAGATGCCATGAAACAAAAATTTTATGGCTGATTTTGCTATAAAATCTAGAACAAAAACAATATCTAATAGAAAAAATTATTTTGCATGTTTTTGTTTACTTTAATTGATGCTGTACATAATCGAAAAACTTAATATTATTTTATAAACGTATATAAATATTAAAATCCATGCATATTTTAATGAATTATAATGCAGTTTTTATTTCACGTTATTTAAACTCTTTATGAATTTTTAAAAGTACTGTATACAGTATTTGTTATTTATAATAAAAAAAAAAATTTGAAACGTTTTGAAATTTTCAATTGGAAACAATCTTCCAGCAAACTAGAACAATGAAATGATATGGAGTAATTAACTCATTTTACGAACTCGTAAATAAATTCGGAAGATATAAATGCAAAACTGATACAAGATTGCTTTTTTATTTGAAACAAGATCTCAAATAAGAATAGCGTATTTTCATCAAAATTGAACAGAAACCGCGATAAAATAATGCAAAAAGTAGCATTTCCGTATCTGGTGCACAATAACTTGATGAATCACGGAGTAATTTTCATGAACAGTTTGGTAATACAGTATATTTTTATATGCTTTTAAATGCGCTTCTCCATATATAGTCAATCATTAAATATATCTTAAAAATAAAACATGCCATTATCTATTATCACCATTTCAATGACATTTTCTTCCACCTTCTGGTAATTAACATGTTTTAGAATACTGTATATATTTAAATTAAATCTTTCATTTTGCATTTTTGCTAATTCTGCTTAATTGCCATGGAATTTTTCTTTACACATAATTTTGCAAAACAAAAATTTTACTTTGTTATTGAGCATTTTAAAAATAGTGCTTACAACAGAAAATTGTTGTTTAGAAATAAGAATTATTTTTATAACATGCAATTTAGAATAGTACAGCATGTAATTCTATTACAATAGTAAAATATATTTATTATTGATAGATACGTCGTATAAGCTTATTTTTTCTTCAGTTCAGTCAGTCATATATTTTTACATTGGCGTTTTTGCTGATAGGATGCGACTTAAACTTTTTTAGAATCCGAAAATGCAGGATTTCAAGGTTTGTATTTACTACAGACAGGATAGAAACAACACTTAAATTATCACAAAAGTTAACAATACCTTTTTATAGCATATATAGTATACTTATAACAGTTTTTATTTCTTTACTGATTTATTCTAAATTAAAATACTCTTATGATATGATATATAGTAAGACCCTGCTTAACGCTGTTTCGATATAACACGATTTTTTTTTAATTCTATATTTTTTAATGATTCACTTTGACGCGATTTTTCAAACCGGTTATACTCACATAAATCCAAAATCGCAAAACAATATAAATGCGCAGGATATTGAAAAATTATTGCAAGTTTACAACAGGTGAAATCTTTCCAACGACGATTTTAAAGATTCAGTAGAACAACAAGTGCATGAAGATGAGGAGCAAAAGGAACTTGCAATGGATTTTCTCAAAACAAGTTTAGGATTATGGAAATTATGGATCAGTTTATACAAAATGATCCAAATTTTAATAGAAGTTCAAAGGTAAGACGATGTGTCATGGATGCGATGCTTTGCTATCGACAATTGCTTACTGAACGAAAGAGGAAAAGGCAAACATTAGCTGACTTCTTAATGAAAAATCAAAAGTTGTCAGATGAGAAAGAATCTTCTCATCACAAACATAAAATATTTACTCAAATATTTTTGATTTTCATGAATGATTTATGAATACAAATTTATTTTAGCAATAAAAAATATCTATAATTAATGTAATACAATAGTAATTCGATATTTAGCAATAAAAAATGTCTATAATTAATGTAATACAATAGTAATAATAAATAAAATATGTCTATAATTAATGTAATACAATAATAATAATACATGTTCAATAATAAAATGTCTATAATTAATGTAATACAATAGTAATAATACATGTTACAAGAAATTAAAAAAAAATGGCACATATATATTTTATTCACAGTCCTGTTTCACCTATCTCTATTATTTAGGTGTTTAAGATGTCCTCGTTTAACTCTGTTTTATTTAGCTCTTAAGTTTTTTGGAACTTATCCCTCGCGTTAAACGGGGTCTTACTGTATCAGCATCACAAAATGAACTGTTATCATCGGAGAATTATATTTAGTTATTAAAAAATAATCAAAATCTGAAACCAGTGCATAAAAATTTCTCTATAATAATTTCAAGATAATTTTTATATTGCATTACTGATTATATAAATTTTTAAACTTTTATATTTGTCCAACGGTACACTAAATATACCAGGAAAAAGTTGTTTGATTTTAATATTAGACAATTTCATAGAATTATGTATGAATGAGATTTGATTTTTAATTTAATTTATTATCTAAACTCTAAAGATTCAATCAAATAGTTCAGTTCTTAACTAATTCTGATATAATATATTAGAGTTGCCGATATTGTCAAGTATTTCTGACACGTAATCTTAGTTCATAGATACCCATATTGGAAAAATCTTTAAAAAATTCCTAATTTACTCCATATTCTTGATATTGATAAATGATGATCATACAATTAAATATTATTAAATATAAAAAACAATAACATTTTAATCAGATGTACAATCGTATAGTGATGTAGTATATTTACAGAACATTTTAATCGGTAACAGCTGAATACATTGGGTGTTTCTCAAAGATCTCTCAAAATTAAAAATCACAGATGCTATTCATCAAAACAAAGCAAAAAGACCATATAGCATGGGTCCAGAAATTATTCCTTTTCGAGATAACACAAGGTGCTTGAAAACAGTATTGATGACGTTTGTATGACGCTTGAAAATAATATCGATGACGCTTGTATGACGCTTGAAAACAATATTGATTGAAAATTTGTATTCCACTCTAAGTAGTTTTTGTAAATATGGTATTCCCCTGCTAACAGAAATATATTATTGGTTACCTAAATTATAAAAATCATATCTTATTACTACCTACTATTACTTTATTACTTTTTTAAAAAGTTGTAGAAGTAGGTCAGGTAAGTCCTACGTTATCTTGCATAACATTTATTATTAAATCGTGATATTTAATATAAGTAATGAAAAGAAAAAAGTAGGTCTTGTAGACGCGCAAAATGAAAAATAGGCGATGAGAAGGATCCACATTGATGTTAAACAATATCCTAAATAATACTTACTTGTTAGATTTAATCTTTACAAGATTTATATTATGTTTTATAGGATGGATATAGATGAAATAAAATGTGATAGTAATCAATCTGTTACTGATTTATTTTCATAAATATAATTGTTTTACAAGTAAACTGCGTTTTTTTTAATCTGAAATCTCTCTGGCTGAATGAAAGTTCCTCGAGTGTCGTAATTTGCCCGTGCTTGTTCTATATCAGTCTTATACAGATAAAATCATTATTACTACTATTAATCATGCAAAATAATTATAATGAAACCTCTGTTATCTGATCTTAGTTTTTATAAAAATCTGACGTTTGTTGTTATATCTCGGATCATCCATCTAAAACAGTGGTTCTCAACCTTTTTTCTGTTGAGGAACACATTTTAATATTTTAATTCTCAACCTTTTTTCTGTTGAGGAACACATTTTAATATTTTAAAATTTGGCAGCCGCCTAAATATTTTAAATAATAATTTAGATTTAACAACAAATTTTTATTATCTAAATATTTTAAATAATAATTTAGATTTAACAATAAATTTTTATTAACTAAATCTAAATTATTATTTAATATATTTAACAACAAATTTTTTTAACATTTTAAATAATAATTTAGATTTAGATCGGAAGAGCGTCGTGTAGGGCTTTAACCACGAATTTTTATTAACAGATTATTGTATTTTATTCTTATTTATTACATTCAGATTACATACATACTCGTATACAGGATCATTAAATGGCGGCCCTAATTAAGTTATAGCGCAACCTGCGGTATTTGTCTTTTTAGAGAAACTATAATTTTAATTCAATTTTTATTCTTTAATTTTTAAATTTTGAATAACGATAAAAAATTATGGCTGTAGCAGAAATTCAAGCGTTAGATTTTTCTAACAATACCCTATTTATAGGAATCAGTGCAGTAGTTCGACTGCAAAAGGGATATCCAGCCAACCACGTTTCACTATTAATATATATGATTGATTCATATAATTACATAAATACAATTCGTTCTTAATTTTTCGCGGCACACTAGTGTGCCGCGAAAAATTAGATCAGTGGTTGAGAACCACTGATCTAAAAGTTAGCCAAAATCCGTTAGGCTGATGATGACAGTGCACTTCGGTTCAGAAAGTTCGATTTTTGGCTTACCAAAAATCGAACTTTTTGAACCGAATCTGCATATAAACAACAGTGTAGTCCTACGCGCAGCTATGCTGTTGTTTATATGCAGGTTGAGCCAATAAATAAGCCTGTATCAGCCAGATAAATTTATTTGCATACCTCTATGTTCTCAGTTCAATATAATCCAGGTATCACGGGTGCCCGCCGCAAATGCCGGAGTTCACGGATCACCATTTTTTTAATGTCATTCCAATCAGCGTTGCAGAGTCGGAGTCGGATTTTAAAACTGCCCGGAGTCGGGAGTCGGAGTCGGAAAAAAACAAACGACTCCCGACTCCTTAAGTCCCTATTTACCTAGAGCTAATGATATATATATCATTTCTAACTATTTAAGGCTAATGATAGTAAATTATGAATAATATCAATTATCTAAATTTATGAAAAGGCCCCTATAGTGTTTTTAGTTAATTTATGAGTCTCAACTCTAAGTGATAAATTTTTGCCTTTTGGAGCCATATTTAGTCTATTTTATGGAAAGTGTTGTGGTCTAAGCCAAACTGAAACTTAGGCATAGGATTCTGATTAATGATTAAAATATAGTCCTATAGCCTAATTCATAGGCCTAGTGGCTAGCAGCGTTGCGGAGTCGGGAGTCGGGGAGTCGGAGGTTTTTGGGTGGAGTCGGAGTCGGATTTTTAAACTGCCCGGAGTCGGGAGTCGGAGTCTGAGTCGGAAAAAAACAAACGACTCCCTATTCCTTAAGTTCCTATTTACCTAGACCTAGAGATATATATATCATTTCTAACTATTTAAGGCTAATGATAGTAAATTATGAATAATATCAATTATCTAAATTTATGAAAAGGCCCCTATAGTGTTTTTAGTTAATTTATGAGTCTCAACTCTAAGTGATAAATTTTTTCCTTTTGGAGCCATATTTAGTCTATTTTATGGAAAGTGTTGTGGTCTAAGCCAAACTGAAACTTAGACATAGGATTCTGATTAATGATTAAAATATAGTCCTATACCCTAATTCATAGGTCTAGTGGCTAGCACTCTTACACATCAAGAAAGAAATAAAAAACAGAAAAGCAAGAGGGTTATTGAAGGTAGTCTAAGGTATCTGCTCTAATGCCAATGTAACATATTAATTTAGTTTGATAAGAGTTCATTTTAATTTTTTAAGTGCAGTGTGTCGGCTCATTTCAGCCGATGATGTGGTTTTCTGTTTGATACTCAACTCCAGTGGACCAAACGAGTATTCCGCTCACTCTGCTGGAGGGTAAATATATACATATATGAAAGAAAAATTAGAATTAAATTTAAATTTATTAAATTACCGTATACACTTAAATATAAGCTGACTCCCAGATTTCAGAGTTTGAAAATTGGTAAAAATGCGAAACCCGTGTATAAGCCTACCCAGACTTTAGCACTTAAAATTTGATAAAAATCCAAAGTCCAATTCAAATACTGATGATGAAACTGATTTTGAAAAATTATTGGATCAAGCAGACCATCTCCAGTGCCAAAAAAGAAGAAAACTCGAATCTGATACTGAAAAAAGTAAACCCTACAAAAATATCGCAAATAGCAAATTTCAAGGTGGAATTTAACAAAACTTTAATAGTAGTTGAACGTTTTGAAAGAAAATCTAAATTAAATGTTAGAGAGGCCAACTCTAAATATCCTGAAATTGTAAAAGATGCTACGCTTCTTGTTACAGCTCTGCCTCCAACACAGGTCAGCGTAGAGAGACTATTTTCTTCACTCCGTTTGATCAGAGCTGATCAGAGAACAGACAGCTGAACTTGCTGAGGCTGTTTTGTTTATTAGAAATAATGCTTAAATTTAATTTTGGTATTTGCCTATTTGGTATGTAATTAAAATTTAAAACTCTAAAAAGAAGCTTTTACTTTTTAATCCAGTGTTAATTTTATTTTAACAGGCATTTATACTAGTTAGAACTTGGAATAGTTATTTAGAAATTATATTTAAAGTAATTTTGGCATAACTAAATGCTTCCAAGGAGAAAAATTTTATTATTATTCAAATTTCAATAGCAATAAAATAAATCATGTAAAATTTTAAAGGACATGCATTTCTCTTTTCAGTGTATTAAAGTTGCTAATTGTTATCTCAGTTGTTGATATTGTAAATTGTAACAACCTATACACAGCCCAAATTTTGGATAATATCTCTTAAAAATTGTAAGAAAGTATGGGCCAAAGTGCTATAAAATTAATATAAAGTAGCCAGAAGACTCACTTGCAATAATAAAATATTAAAGTTAACTATGCAGGAGTTGGAGTCAGATCTTACAAATTTTTGGGAATCGGAATGGGATTTTTTTTAAAAGGTGGAGTCGGAGTCGGATCATTTACTATCCGACTCTTTGCAACGCTGATTCCAATTACAGTATTTGTCGATTACTAACAAGTAAGTAGCAGACCATTTTTCACCCAACTATAGGCTGTCCACATCTACGAAAAGATACAGCCAAAATGCAAAAGACTGACATCGATAGTCCGAATCCAATCTCTCCCATTTTTCAGGAAATAGACTCAAATTCGATTCCTGAAACTTCAAAAGAAATATAGATAATTTCTCAGAACAAATTGATGAATTTTTATAAAATTTGCCAGAAAAACCATGAATTTATGAAATAAGTCATGAATGTAAGCATCTTGCATTTTTAATCATTGGAGAATAGTATACAGGGTGCCCACGTTTCTGTGGACCAGGCATTTTTCTCGAAAACTATCGGTTAAGTAACGTTTTGCCACAGAGAGAGTAGATTATGGGTGCTAGGGTGTCTGCTGGAAGACTTCATTCCAACATCCTGGGCTAATAAATTGTGTGTTGTGTATAAAATAGTGTATTTTGTAATTTGGATTATGGGTGCTAGCATGTCTGCTGGAAGACTTCATTCCAACATCCAAGGGTTCTAGGGTGTCTGCTGGAAGACTTCATTCCAACATCCAAGGGCTAATAAAGTGTGTTGTGTATAAAATAGTTTATTTTGTAATTTAGTGTGTTATACAATGGTGTCTGCTGGAAGACTTCATTCCAACATTCAAGGGCTAATAAATTGTGTTGTGTATAAAATAGTGTTTTTTGTAATTTAGTGTGTTATACAATAATAAAACACATGTAATATTCTATATAAAATAGTGTATTTTGTAATTTAGTGTGTTATATAATAATAAAACACACATAATAATGTATTTTGCAGAAGATTATGGGTGCTAGCGTGTCTGCTGGAGTAACGTTTTGCAACACGGAAGATTATGGGTGCAAGCGTGTCTGCTGGAAGACTTCATTCCAACATTGGGCTAATAAATTGTGTGTTGTGTATAAAATAGTGTATTTTGTAATTTGGATTATGGGTGCTAGCATGTCTGCTGGAAGACTTCATTCCAACATCCAAGGGTTCTAGGGTGTCTGCTGGAAGACTTCATTCCAACATCCAAGGGCTAATAAAGTGTGTTGTGTATAAAATAGTTTATTTTGTAATTTAGTGTGTTATACAATGGTGTCTGCTGGAAGACTTCATTCCAACATTCAAGGGCTAATAAATTGTGTTGTGTATAAAATAGTGTTTTTTGTAATTTAGTGTGTTATACAATAATAAAACACATGTAATATTTGTATAAAATAGTGTATTTTGTAAGTTAGTGTATTATACAATAGTAAAACACATATAATAAAGTAAATAATATCGTATCTCTCTCACCTCACCCATTAGGAGAATAGGATGGGGACCAATAATGAATTAATCTATTTTACATAGTCTTATATGGGAAATATTGTCCCACAATTTGACAGTTTCTCAATTCGACATTACTTCGGCGATGGATTAGTGTTGAATTGCGAGGCACCACTGTATTGGATAAAATTTGCTCAGTTTTAAATGTATGGATGCTATATTTCAAATATTACATTTATTATGTATAGCATATGTACTTATTATGCCATAAAGATATACTTACTATTGTCTATAGCCAATAAATATATTTTATGTATATATTTAAAATTGAGCAAACTTTATCCAACATCTCTAAAGAAATATTATTTAAATTATTTATATTACTGTAACTTGATGATAGCAGTTTTTAATCATATTAGATTTATTGTTTTTAATTTACTATTACTAAATGTAAATATAAATGATATTATAGTCATATATTTTTATTTTTTAGCTTGATATACAAAGAGTGTCTGTATTTCAGAAGAGTCCAATGATGGAAACTATAAATTTTGTATGTTAACTTTTTTGATTATGAAAAATTTGTATTAAATTAAAAATGCAGTAAAATTTTGCATAGTAACAAAATTAAATATATGTCATATTTGAGACTAACAAAAATTTAGTTTTATTTTTAACCAGCAATTAAATTATTTGTTAAATTCAGATTCTGAAAATTTCAATTTATGATTCACATTTATATATTTTATATTTACTATTGTTTGTTCTTATCTTTGTGTTAAGTAATCTCCTAAATTATGAAAACTATAATTACCATATTTGTCATAGTTCTTTCTGAAAATCTAATTTAATAAATAAGCTACTTGATCTGTTTTAGAATGCTTATTCTATAAGAAAAAATAATCCTGCAATTGACAAAAAACTTAGCTTCCAGATATGCATATGTTAAAATTCTTCAGCCTGAGAAGTTTTCTTTCAAGTTATCTAATTTAAATTATTATTCAGCATTATTTAATGTTTCATAAACATGTTTATGTTTTATTAAAATCAAATATATTTGATTTTGTAATGAAAAACAGACTATCTGAATTTTTTTATTTTTTAATAAATAATGATTTCACAAAATAACATTGATATATAACTTCACTATGACATATCATTGTGTAATGATGATGTTGAGACATATGCTAATTAAATCAACATTAAAATTGGGGATAAAGAGTCAATAAATAAATTTCTAAATTCTGTAATAAATAAATTGTAATAATAATATTTATAATAAATTTGCCAGGGGTGCTCAACATGAAGATGATATAACAATTGATGCATAAATTGTATTATGTACCAGAAATTCCTAGATAATGCCCAGAATTATTAATAAATAAATTTTAAATTAGTTTAAATAAAATTATATACTTTATGGATAATAAAATGACAATACAATAATAAGGCAAGAGGAAAACCCAGTTCTACTCGTGGGTGTCGACTGGGGTGTTAGTAATGGAGAAGAGAAAAAGTTGGGGGTTGTTAGGTCAGGGTGGTTAGTTAGAGTAGGGGGAA
>AYEL01069559.1:0-32058 GCA_000484575.1 Olivierus martensii
AGGTAATTTAATTTAATTTAAAATACTCTATGTAAAATAATACAGTTTTTAGGCATAAGTCACATTAATTAGTACAGGTATGTTGAAAATGCTAATTAATGTTTATAAAAAAATTTTACTTCAATTTTACGGACTAGTCTTGCCCCCTAAAGTCCGTAAAATTGAGGCTTTACTGTACTGTATTTTATACATATAGGAAGACCCCGCTTAATGTTACTTTGTTTAACGTTATTTTACTATAATGTTGTTCAAATTTTGAATATTTTTTTTCTGTAAAAAATTGATGAAAAATTTTTGAAATATGTTTGTTTAATTTTATTTTCAGACCTTTGTATTATATAAAATGTAATAAATTGTATTTATTTTTCACCAATCCCATATTTTTGCAAAGATGTACCCCATTTAACATTATTTCACTTAACTTTATGAAAATTTGGAATGCATCCTTCATGTTAAATGGGGTATTACTGTATAGTATAATCCTGATTAATCAGGATAGTTGGAAAATGAATTACCCCAGATAATCTGAAAAATATTTTTAAAAAATTGAAATTATGGGCAATATGCATTTAATATTAAAAAATAAATTACACACCACGTGCACACGTGCGTGCACACACACGCACACACATTATATATATCCAAATGATCTAATAATTTATTGAAAAAACAAGAAATTAAAAACATCATCAACAAGCTGCTTCCCATTTCTATATGGGGTTGCTGTTTTTGATGAGCTTTCTCCATTGCGTTCTGTCCTTCGTCCATTCCCCTCTGCCCTTTGATCGTCATCCACGATATCTTGCCACCTACTCTTGGGTCGTCTTCTTTTCCTCCTTCCTTCAACTTTCATATTCATAAGTCTTTTGCCCGTGTAATCCTCATATCTTCTCATTATCTGGCCAAACCATCTTAATCTACTTTCTTGGATTTTACTTGCAATATCTGTAACCCTCACTTTCCCTTGGATGTGTTCATTTCTAATCCTGTCTGCTTGTGTCATTCCACACATCCATCTTAACATTCTCATTTCTGCCACCTTCATCCTTTGTAAATTGGATTTCTTAAGGGGGAGTGTTTCTATTCCATACAGCATTGCTGGTCTCATCACTGTCCTGTATACTTTGCCCTTTAGACGCACAGGGATCTTCTTATCGCATAGGACTCCAGAGACTTCTTTCCAATTTTTCCAACCTGCCTGTATTCTGTTGTTCACTTCTCTACCTGTCTCGCTCAATTCATCAACAATCGAACCAAGGTATCTGAAGTTGTCTGTTTTCCTGATTGTTGTTTCCATCAGTTTCAGCTCCTCATTTTCCTGGGTCCCTATGTTGCAGGCCAAATATTCTGTCTTGCTTCTGCTGATTTTCAGTCCTCTGTCTTCCAAAGCTTTCCTCCAATTCTCCAGCTTTTCTTCGACCTTTGTTCTAGATCTTGCGCATAAAACTACATCATCTGCATATAGCATGTTCCAAGGTGCTTCTTCCCTGACCTTTTCTGATAGGACATCTATCACTGTGTTTGAGTGGTTCTCCATCAGTGCCGAGCCCTGATGGAGACCCACTCAAATTACAAATATTTCAATAATTTCTTGCTTAAAAAGCAAGGAATTATTGAAATATTTGTAATTTTGATTTTTAATTTTTATTGCCAATTATTTGAGACATAATAAAGAAATTAATCTGGGGCATTTAACCCTTTCGGTCATCGTGTACCATTTATGGCACATGATATTTTCTATTAAAAACAATTACTAACACTGAATGAAAACTTATCTCCAAAAAAGTCTTAGAAAGTGCCCGAGATGCTAAATTTAAAATTAAATAATTTTAGAATAAATAGAATTAAATTGGGTCTGAAAGGGTTAAAAATCTTTCAGATAGTGCATCTAAGGTAAAATTGATAATTAACCATCATTTCTGAGTTGCCAATTACCCCTGATTAATCAGTAACTTGAATAATTCAACCCTAAATAATTGGGAGTCTGTTGTATATTGAATAATAATAAAGAAATATTACAAAATGAACTTAAAAAACAATTATAAATTCTTGAATTTATTTTGTTCTCAAATGATTTCATTTTATTTTTGTAGTGTGTCCAATATGTTGATGATGATGTATTGAAAGAATTGATTCCACGCCTTACTGAACTGATAAGAAGTTCTGTTGCCTTAGGAACAAAGGTATATTAAATTATAATTTTAATACACAAGTATCATATATCCAATATTAGTTCCTAATTAAGTATAATATTTGGGTACTATTCCAAAGATTCTGGTTCAATTCCAGTGCAGTGTCAAAATTTTATTTTAGGAAAATTAATTTAAATTAGTATAATTATTAATTAGAAGATGGCTTCACCTTAACCTCCAAATTTAAAAATTAATTATTAACTCAACAAATAATGACACCATTGCCTTGACTTAAAATAATCATTAAAATTACAGTCTAATTCTAAATTATTATACTAGAGGTTAATTTTGGCTTAGACTATTTGGTTTTTAACTTTCTAATTATTCTATAATATGATGATAATAAATAGAAGTGATCTTTATGATTAATTGTATTGGAACATCAGGTATTCCTTATTCGTTCTATTTAAACCAAATTTTAATAAATCAGTTATGTGCAGGAATGGCAATGTCAAAGTTTTTTAAAATATTTTATCAAATTGAAATGGTTTTTGTAATTCCTGCACATAACTGAAGAGGACCAATTATAGGTTGAAATGCATCTTAAAAAAGCAGTGAATTGTTTGTAGAAAAAATTATTTATTAATTTATGTTTAAGTATAGTAATTTATGCATAGTAATTTGTTTTTTAAAAATTTTTTTTGAATTTATAATAAAAGAGTTTTTTAAAAAATGTTTTAAATTCTTTTCCTGCCCTTGCAAAACACTGAGAACCAAGTGATTTATTAAAATTTGGTTTGAATGGAACGAATAAGGAATACCTGGTGTTCCAATACAATTAATTTCTAATTATTCATTAATTAAAAAATTAAAAACCAAAAATTATTAACTGAATTGTAATTGTTGTCATATATTCACTTTTTCTGATCAGGTTTTTTTCAATTTGAACTTAGTATGCAATGATTTTTTTTTATACAGTAAAAGTTGCTTATTGTAATCGCAGATATTGTTATAAAGCGTTTGTTATCAAAATTTACGGCCCCAAATCATCCATATTAAAATGCATTATGAAAACTCCGCGTATAGTAATCAGAATTTTGGTTATTGTCATCAGAATCAATACACTGCTAAAAAATACCATATTTAAAACTAAAAAAAATATCGCAGATAATACTAAAACATTTAAAATTAAAAAAATATCGCAGATAATAACCACTATAAAATACCGCATTTAAAATAAAAAAATATCATAGATAATACTAAAATATTGGTTAAATCTATTAAATAAACAATCAACATTTGTTAATTGTTCATTTATTGTTTCATTTTCACAGAAATTTAGGCAAAAAACAAGACAATACAAAGATAAACACTTGTCCTCCATTTAAAATAATGCAGATTCAATTTAAGTAGAAAAATCTGATTGTTGTACGTTTTTTAATAAATAAATATTAGATCAATGTAAGTTTTTGATTTAACAAGTTCATTCAGACAAATATGACTGCTTTCAAAACTTTGTGGCACCTTTAGGTAGTTTCACCGCACGTTTTGCCCTTATGAATGGCACGGAGTTACTGTTGCCAGATCTGGTGATTTTTAATGTTTTTTTGATGCGAAATATATATTAAATTTGCTGATATAGGGATTTAGCGATTTTATAATTGCCTTTATTGAAAAATAATAATAATAAATTATTTTTGATATAATAATTTTCTTACTGTTGCTCCAGTATTTCGTGATTTTCTGTAAACTGGAATTGGCAACATTAACTATAAGTGTAAATCATTTTACTTCACTTTTTCAACAAGTGTTCTTTGATCCGTTATAGAGCAATTATTATTATTATTAGCATTATCTTTTAATCTAATTTTCATTTTTTTCATTTTATATAGCACCGCATCTATCATTTTCCCGTATCCATAGTTTTCTCAGGAGGACAAAAACATTGGATCAGGATTATATTGTATATAACAGTATAAGTACAGTATATACTATATAATAAAATTTAAAAAAACTCCAAAATTTACTTTTTTGACATGCACTGCTTAATGTTATCAATCAGTTATTGTTATCAAATAGATCGGTTCCAAAGTGATTCTAATAAGTGGCTTCTATTGTATATAAAAATTATCTTTTTTGATTTATTGATTATATTTTTATTTTAATTTAATGAAATTTGATAATTTATATTCTTTTGAATCTTGTAAACCTATCATATTCAGTTAACTGAAAATGATAGGTTGATAAATTGAATCATTATTTTTTCTAATAAAATTAGTTATTAGTTCTAGATTGAGCTATCTTTTCTCATACAGTATTACATTGAATAAAAAGCAAATAGTGAAAAAAATAAATTAGCATTTTTGTTGGCATTATTATATACAAAATTCAAGATTTTTATCATCTTTTAGTAAGAACTGAAAACTAATCTCATGATATTAAAATCACTAAGAACTAATAATTTGAAAGAATTTTATAAATTAAAAAAATATATTCCATTTTGTAAATAGAAATATTTCAAAAATAAATGAATGAATGGAAATGAATTGTCCATAGGATTCATTGTTTCATAGGACTGTACACTTATTTCTTGCATTCATTCTTGTTGGAGTTCTAATATATTTTGCAAATCTTCAAGGTATTGAAGACACTGTGATGGCAGAGAAATGGATAGAGTTAAAACAATAATAACTTTTTTTAAATTCAATCATATTTTAAAATACATTATTCAAAAATTATTCTTCGTCCATTTGATGAGTTATGGCAAGATGGAGTTTTTGTTCAACTTTTAGACTGCTTGATGAGAAATCCTTCTAGAGATCTGATGGAACACTTTCATTGTTGTTAAGGAGTTTTTTTTGTATTATCTGATTGAAATTGATAATTTGATATAACTCTGTAGTATTCCTTTGGGACAACTTAGCAATTCATATACAGTTTCTTAGATACTAGGCTACAGATGTTGCTTTATAATTTCAGTGTGTTTGAATTGATGAAATATCAATTTTATTAGGTATATTTGTATAATTATAATATTTTATGATATCTATATACAGTGTAACCTGTCTAATAAGACCAGCAACGGGTGGTCAATGATCGGTCTCAATAAGCAGGTGGTCTTTGATGATAGGTTTCTTCTAAATTTATTTAAAATAGCATAAAGTAAGTTACATAATAAAAAAAACATATTTTATTTTTAAAGAAATCTCAGTGAAGAAATAGCATAAATATCATGAATAATTTTAAATACATAACATAAAATAATGCCATAATGTACAAAATACTGTATATTTTAATTAAAGAAATTGCTAACTAATGTTTGTCATAAAGTGTTTCTTTTTTGTTTTACAATATTTTGTTCAAGAGTTTGAACCGAAAGTAACTGTTTGAAGCATTCTTGCAAAGACTCCTTAACTAACTCCTTATGCACTAACGTATGTTGAATCTGAGTTTTGCTCACTTTGAAAATATCAGCAATAGCTCTGTGATTTATTTTTTTCTTCGCTTAGTCTGATAACTTCTATTCTGTCTTTCAATGCCAATTCTTTTTGTTTTGAAATGTCCTCAGATTTCCTTTTCCTACTTGTCATTTTTTTTAAATTGAAAATTAATTTTGCACTCTAAATTATGATCTGTGTCCTATCAAGTACAGATACCGTATTTGATTTCTGATTGGGTAAAAAATATGATATATTGTCATATTTTTTACCCAATCAGAAATCAAATACGCATGTGTAGATGGACTTTCCTATATTGGGAAAGTCCATCTACACATGCAAAACCATGTAAAGAGGTTATCGCCAGTTTTACAAATGTGGAAGGGATTTATAATTTAAATTATGCAATATTTCTAGTTATTTTAAAAACCCTGGTCTCATTAATAAGGTGCTATGGAAAGCTGATGGTTTCTTCAAAATAGTGGTCTTGGTCCTGTTATAAAGGTGGTCTCAGGTTATAGGATTTTATGTACAGAATTTTAAAGGGCGGTTCTGAGTTCTGGTCTTAAGCATAGGTGGTCTCAGAATATAGGTGGTCTTTGGGACAGGTTACGCTGTATTTATAATTTATAGTATAGTATAGTATTTTTTTAACATTTCTCAGTAAAATATTTTTCTTAATATTCTGATGGAATATAACAATATATCACTGTAAATAAATTATTAATATAACAGTTTCAACATTTAAAAGAGATACATATTCTTTGATAATTAATTATAATTAATAAATATATTACTATAAATTTACAGAAAATAAATATGTGCAAAAAATAAATATTGACCATGTTCTAAACTTAAAACAGTATTTAGTGTGTTAAAACAATTGATTAATAGATGATAGTTAGATTAAAAATTGTACTAGAAAAGTATTATCATCAAAAAACAAGAATAAAGGAATGGGAGATGTGTATCTTGAACCTCTCAATAGTTTCAATTCAGAAAAAAGAACCTCTTACAAATTTTCTTCAGTTGTAAATAAATTGAATTTCTTTAATTTTTCTATAATACATAATTAATATGTTATTACAGTGAAACCTGTTAAAATATCCACCTTGATACAGTGACCACCTGGCTAAAGAGACCAAATTTCAAAAGCTGGTTTGTTTCTCTCATCGCCATCTACGATACAATTTGTGAATACTATACGCCCCCTCAATACCAGTAAAAGCATGAAATCGAGATAGTTCATATTCTGGCCACAGAGCGCTGCAAGCGTGTCCTACATCTGCTCCAACGTCGATGAATATAGACTTAAATTCGTAGGAGAATAAACATTTTCGGCTAAAAACGTACAAATTTCTTAGCATGATGATATAAATAAGGATTTTAGCATATGAAATTTGTTTATATAACTCTCACTTTTACCCAATATTCTTGGCCACAGCCTATCAGAGCAAGAATTGAATGATAAATAAATAAATTGTTAAAAGCATATTTTATCGTAATTACAAAAAAGGGTTTTTTTCTTCAAAAGATATAAAGGGGAAAATAGTTGTAATTTGTTCTTTTTATTTATTATTTTTGTCCTTAAAATGCATTAGAAATAAAATTTAAAATATTTTAAAATGAATTATTTTATTGGTGACAGTACAGTAATCAAAAAAAGAGATATTAAACCAGTCACTATTAATTTTAATTTCCTCATCTACAAATAATGGTAACATTCTTATTCCTATTATTACAGTATCAATCTGTTTAAAAGCTGCCTATGTATTTGTTTTGATTTTTTTAAAGTATGGATTAGTCATATTTTAAGCATTACAACTACAGCAATTACTGCCTTACTAGTGTCCCAAGACACAAGCAGCAAAATTTTTTACATATGTCTTTTATAAACAGATAAGACATAACAGTGAATAATCATTTAATTCAATTACCATTAAAATATTGCAAAATCTAATACATTATTTTACAAAAATAAATTATTACGTATTATAATAAATATTTAAGATAAAATATTTTGAATCACAATATAAGGGGGAGAGATCATAAAATAGCATTTCCCCTAATTTTCTTCTATTCTGTGCTACTTTTCAGACAGCTATGATTACACACAGACAAAATGCTAAAATAGAATGAATTTTACAAATATTATGATTTTTTTATTAATGCTTTAAATTGATGTTGCATATATGATAATTTATACATGTAAGGATTTAACATTTCAAAATCTTTCTATTTAAAGGCTTTGCATTTAAATATTTGACATAATCATATTTCGCAGTAATGGAAATTCCAATATTCTTTAAGAAAATTGGAAGGCAGGTATCACAAATCAATTTTGCTATGAAATGTGAATGATCTGGAATGAGAGTACAATGCAATAAAGATTTTTTTAAGTACTGGGAGAATTTCAGTTGTTAATGATTTTGAAATCCTGTGCTTCTTGTCTATATGCTTTCATAACAAAAATCAAAAGTCAAAAATCACTTTAATTAAGGATCCATAGAAAATGATTGCTTGGATAAGTTAGTTCTTGTTGATTGTCATCTCTTCTGTAAATAATATCCACAAATGGAGAACTGTATCTACTGTATTGATCTTTAAATTTCATGAAAAGAAATACCTTTTGTTTTACCACTTCTGCTCATTCAATACATACATCCGTGGTACACAGTAATACACCATTATTTTATTGTATAAATTTTTACTTAATTTTAAACATATTAGTTAAAAATACCACGGATTTCAAGAAAAAGAACGAATCTCAACACACAGCATATAACAACAAACGAAGCTGAAGGACACGCTTTGCGCGCCGCATGCGGAGAATTTCAGAAACTATCGATGTACGCTTGAAACAATAGAAAGTTCTGAAACTGAGAGGGCGTATAGCACTCACGAATCATAGACGGCAATGGTTTTCCATAGGATATAATGCTATTTTTTTTCTGTATAGTGACCACCTGTCTAATGTGCATACTGACCACTCACATAGGTAGTTTTAAAAAATTTTAACTTGCTAAAGTGACCAAGAAGATTAATTTCAGGAAGGAATTACTGAATTTTGAATTTTTTCCATTAGATAAAATTCTAAGGATTTGTATTCCATTAGAATTTTTCTATTATGATAAAATTGTCTGTTAAACCAGTATATTAAAAAGTATATATTATAATACTACTATGTATGTACCTTTATGCAGTATTTTAAGTTTGACTATGTTAAATGCACATATACAGATTAGTATTAATTGTAATACAGTATATGCATTGCTATAAGATTTTGTTTGTCAGAAGGTAATATGTGCTTTGTCATCATTATCTATTGACTGCAAATTGATGATTTTAATTAATATAAATTTGTAGTTTGGAATAATCTGTTGTTTTCTTTTGGGGGAAGGGGGAAGGTCAATGTCCTGTATAGTGACCATCTGTGAAAAGTGACCAGTCAGGTCGATCCCAAAGGGTGGTCACTTTAACAGGTTTCACTGTACTATATAATTATATATTACAGTAGGTTCCTATTTATGATTAATTTATTGTGAAATTCTCTGTATTTGTTTAAAAGCATGCAAATATAGCAATGCTTATATTCAATATATATATAAATATGCATCAACTATATATTCATATTACTGCTTTTCTTTTCAAGAAAAAAAAAACTTAAAGGCACTTATCATAAAAAGCTTTTTATTAATGAAAAACAATTTGAATTTTTTTTCAAATATGCATGTTGATAAATGAAATGACAACTAGATAAAAACAATAAGTATAGAAATGAAAATTTAAAGATAAGTGTTTTTTTGCAAAAAATAAACTGCTTAATAAATTTTTTATTCACGTATAAATATTCAATTTAAAACAAAGCCATACATCTCCAAAATTGCAAAACCAAAAAATTCAAAACCTCATAAATTGAGAATTTATTGTATAATAATAATAATAATAATAATTATTTTCTTTTTTCATTTTAATGATTATAATGTTTATACTATATATCATTTAATAATTATCATTAAATTTTTTTATAGAGTGGTTGTTCTAATTTTGTGATAACCTTATTATTACAATGTCCTCAAGAATTACAGCAATATTCAGGTAAATAATTATATTATTATAAACAGGATTTTATTTTTATAAAATAGAATACAAATGAATGAAATTTAACAGAATAGATAGATATCACCTACAACAATGAGGTAATGTTTATCTATGTAAACTTTGATAATCTCGAAATTTATTTCAGATATAGTATAAATTATCATCCCAAATGTTATTTCATGGAAACTCAGGATTTCATAAATTGACATGAATAAGCCAATTACTAAATTTAAACTTAAAAATTAAATGTCTCACTTAAATGCTACTAAGTAGTTGTGGAAAATTAAGCCTATTTACATATAAGAAATACTAATTAAATAATTGTACTTCTATTTTTTATGAAAAAATTTCAAAAAAATTCATAATTCTCCTATTCTAGTTTTCTTTTTGATTAATTTTTATAAAAATAAATTATATAGCTGGGTTAAACTATTTTCCCATGGGCCAATTATGGAAATTGTTTTTATAATCATTAATTACTTTTTAATAAATATCTAAAATTTAAAATTACATAAAAAATTTAATTTTTAAAATATAAATTTTGCAAATTGTATTATTTGACATTTAAGAAACTAAAATATTCGAATATAATAAATTTGATTATCTGCCATCTAACAATAAAAATTATGAAATTTTTTCTAGTTTGTTTGTTTTAAGTTATAATATTTTGTCTTTATTGTATTAAAATAAAAAATCTTTAGAACCAATTTTGAGAAAATTTCTATTTCTGCCAGTGCACCTGCAATCAGACTACCAATCTGTACTCCCTGCACCTGCTTAAAGATCCTTCCTTTAAACCTAAAATACGAATTATGGCAAATCAGGTGGGCGACCTCCCTGAGCAGTCCCGCATCACACTGCTCCTTGGGCACATTCTCCAACAGGAACCTATAGAAACAGAGGAGTTGGTTAACGATAGATTGACGTGGGAGCCGGCCCCAGCGTGGAGATATGTCGTGAGAAGAAAAAGCATTATAGATTTTTACAGAATGAAAATGTGTGGTGCATAAGATTGACAGTAACACATACAAGCATACCTCACCTTATAATAGTTTGCTAATAGAGCACTTCTTAATTATAATCCATAATTTTATTTGATATTTTTAAAAGAAAAATTATCTGCAAAATAATACTTAGAACAGTTATATAAAACATAAAATAACACACAGAAAGGCAAAACCTAGAGCCCTCTTGAAAAACTAAAAGTGTGAGACCTGGAATTGAATCCAGATCCTCCAAGATGGTAGAAAGGTTTTACTGTATGGCAGTCTGGCAGTGTTTTTAGGCCTAACACTATTTTGCACTTTATGAAATAATAGTGTAAATATATTTAAGGCACTATAATAAAGTAATACTTTATTATAGTGTAAATATATGCATTAGAAAATAAAAAAAGAAAATGATTTACTCTAGAGCAATGCTGTCCAATTATAAAGAACTCAAGGGCCATAGCCATGTTTCCTAGAGGTATGGGGGCCGCATTTACAAAAAAGGGGGAGGGGTTTTGGTACTTGATACGCTATTGTCTCAACAAATGGAATGCATAAATATAACGTGTTTTGGAAATCAATTTTATTTCCAGATTAATAAACCTTATTACAATATTATATTTACCAGATTGCATCCAATAAACATATTGATAAAAAGTTATAAAATATAAACACACACTTTTTTTATATTTTTTAACTATGTACCTATTTAATGTGATAAATGAGGAGGGCAGCAGCATTTACAAGAGCTGAATATTTACATCCATTCTTGTTGTAGCTATCTGCAGAATATGTAAGAAGGAAAAATCTCCAAGGCAAGTTCTGAATCGATTCTTAACTATCGTCATGTTAGAAAATACACTTTCACACAAATAAGTACTACCAAACGTTGATATTACTTTCCGACCAAAATCACAAAAGTTAGGTACTACCAAACATTGATATTACTTTCCGAACAAAATCACAAAAGTTAGGAAAACTTTCATTAAACCAAGCAGTTTACCCATGTGATTTGTTATGAAAAAGTGATTTTCCCACCACTACTAATATACTCTATTTTTATTTTCTATTTTATGTTTTTTTGTCATTCATTTCACAAATGCAACAAACTCATGGTAAAATAAAAATAAAATTAAATTAAAACATAAAATAAGATTAATTAAAGAGTAAAATAAAATTAAAACAGAATCTTACAACAACGGTCACACAATCACTGAAATGGTGAGTGTTAGAAACCAAAAATAATTAAAACTAAAATTGATGCTATTGAAAGTCTTATAAAAATGTGATGACATTGATAGCTTGTTGATCGTTAAATAATTACTATATCTTATATTAATAAATATTTTGTAACTATATTATTAACCCATTGCGCTCCAGAGTCAATATGTTCTTGACAGGCCAAAGACCAGCTACAACTTCATTATCAATAACATTGACAGGATCTGTTGTCCTTATTTTTATTTATATTGAAAAATAAAATTTTCAGAATATCATTTTTTGTCATATTTTTCATTGTTTTATCATAGTAACCAAAATTTTGATGAAATTTGGATTTTTAATTAATTTTTTAATCGTTTGTAATCGCTTTTTAATCGGATTCACTAATATAAGCGCCATCTTTGGACCGCCAAATATTCAAGAATGGATTGTCTGAATTTGTCCAACTTGCTCTATTGAGGGTTGCCACTGACCTGGAAAACCGGGAATTTCGGGAAAAGTCAGGGAAAATGAAAATTGGGTTAAAATGTCAGGGAAAAGTCAGAGAAACTGCTATTTTTTCCTAAAACCTGGAAAAATCTGAAATTTTTTTGAAGTTATATGTTTTGAGCGATTTTTAGTGCTAAAAATGACGATGTCATGGCGTTTTGTCACTCCATGAAAGAGATTATTATGCGAAACTGTGTGCATTAGTTCTTTTGTCAAGGTCGAGCTTACAAAATCTACAAT
Organism: Olivierus martensii; assembly: GCA_000484575.1. NCBI lineage: Eukaryota > Metazoa > Arthropoda > Arachnida > Scorpiones > Buthidae > Olivierus > Olivierus martensii. The sequence continues at coordinate 12,610 of AYEL01069559.1, forward strand.
CGTGTTGACTTAGCATCCATGTAATCAGGTGAGTTTTAGTAAAAAATTTATTTCATTTTTAAGCGATCAGACATAACACACTTTTGCATCATACTGCAAAAGTGTGTTATGATGCGGTAGCTTGTACCAACTTTAATTTTGCGACTTTCACATGCCAGATTTGATGGATGTTATATATTGTGTATTTTTGCTTCAAGCCTGTAGCACAGGAAGCGTTTAAAGAGCATACAGCTAACGAATTCAGCCAAATTTGTTTGGCATTCGGTATAAAATTCACCTTGCCGTCCACATCTAAATGAATCAAATGCATGTAGACATTCGCTCAAGTTCACTAATGTTATGAGTACTTTAAATAATTTGATTCAGATAACTGGTGTGATTAAAGATTATTTTTCTGCAAGTATGTTATGAGATGAAGATTTAATTTCCATGGTCACCCAGTATCTATTAAAAATGATATATCATATTAATAAAAACATGATTTGCCATTTATATATCAATATATATCCGTATGTACTATCAACAGTCATTTGATAGAACACTTTCGAGCCATTCAATGAAATAATTGATATTTTTGGATAGTGGCTAGTCCTTTGAATAAAACTAGCCCTGAATGAAGAAAAAATTACTATATTTTCAAAAAATTCAATAAAAATCAATTAATATGAAAATTTTGATTTAATGAATATTAAGATGTTTGGTGTAATTGGTTCAAAATTTACATAAATTTATTGAAATTTATTTTTTCATATGTGAAGTCTTTTTAAATGGACAAACTATCATATTGGAAATAAAGCTTTCTCTTACTTATTATTAATTAGCCTAAAAATAGCTGTCAAAAATTAAGGGTAAATCTTGAAAAAAGCTGTTTAAATAGAAATTGGAAACCACCCATAATAAAAGATTGAAATTAGCTTGCCTGATATATTATGAACTGTAAAGACTATTAATTTTAATTCATCAAGACCTTAAGTTTTAATTTAAATAGTATTTTATTATTCAAGTATTTTAAATACTTGAATAATAAAATACTTTACTTAAAATACTTAAAGAAATAAATAACTTAAGGTTAATAAAAATAAACTTAATAATAAAAAATATATTTTTAAAGTAATATAAAAAGGATATCACATCATTTATTGACAGAAATATCATTTATTATGATTTTCAATTTTTTAGTATTCTTAAAATAAAATTTTTGGGATTTTAATTTTTTTTGTTTTTGGATGTGACCTAAAAATGTGCTATTTCCATGCCAAATTTGAGGTTTATATATCCAGTAGTTAGGGCTGAAAATTTTTATTGCTCACTTATGCTATTGAGCATGTATGCTTACTTAATTCAGGAATAATAAAGATCAGATTCATTTTTGGCATGCAAAAAAAATAATAATACAATATTAAAGAATTAATATTGGTATTTGGAATTAATAAAATCACTAGATCTTTCCTGATGCATTCATAAAATTTTCCAACAAATGAAAAGGAATTAAAAAAAATCTTGCCATTTGAAATTTCTGCATTTTACCACTTGTGAAATCAAGATGTTAGAATAATTAATCATTTCTAAAAATAGCTTATTGTTTAAAATAAAAATAGAAAATATAAATAAGAAATGCACACACAGGAATATTGGGGAAAGATTCATATCACTAACATTTGTTTATATCAAATTAAAGCACATTTTCAGTTGGAAAAAGAAATAAATTTTAATTAGATATTTGACTTTGATTAAAATATGGCTCAAGATAAAGTTAGAAACAGAAACATTTGACTAAAATTTAGTTTTTTAATACTGGAACAGTGGATTTGATGCACTTTTATGTCGGATTAAACTAAACAAGTTTTAAAAATTAATTAGTTCCAAAAAAGATGATATATGATACAACAATGAAAGTAAAGTAATTTATATGAAAGACATAAATTTAAAATGGGAATTAACAGAAATTATCTATGAATGTAAAAAATGAAGATATAAACATCAAAGAAATTATTTAAACATATCACAAGTCATTAACTGATTTAAATATTTGTTTGATGATCAGTTTATTATATTAATAACTTTTAGCTAACCATATAGATTTAATTTTTGTCCAGAAAGTTTTTATTTATAGCCTAAATGTTTCCTAACTGATGATATCTGTAAATCAATATTCTAATTTGAAATGAAATTAATAAAACTTCTTTTTTGACTAGTTCTTATTTTTTTGCAATTTTCTGATATTTAATTCCTGAGATAATGTAGGATCCTACTTTGCTATAAATAAGTTTTTATAGGTTTAACATTTTATATTGTAATGAATATGAGTGTATTGATTATAAAAATGTGATTCATTTATTTATTCCAAAATTTTTTAATATAAATTATAAGCTTGAAGAAACTTTCATAATCATTTTGAGAAAGTATTTGATTTCTGAATGAAATTGACAAAAGAAACATTAACTTCTTTCATGATTGCAAAGTACAGCCAAAATACTTTGTTTAAAGAGATAGGTTCATAATAGAGATTAAAAGAATTTGATACTGCAGTGAAAAATACTTGATATCTGTCTTCTTTGAAAAAGATACCAAAATTACAGCTGTGTTGCGGTAAAACGGAACATCATCCAAAATTATATGTATTATTATTAACCCTTTGTGCTCCAAAATCAATATGTACTTTACAGGCCAATGACCTGCTACAACTCCACTGTCAATAACATATTGCAGGGTCTTGTGCCCTTATTTTTATTTATATTGAAAAATAAAATTTCAGAATATCATTTTTTGTCATTTTTTTCATTGTTTTATCATAGTAACCAAAATTTTGCTAAAATGTGGATTTTTAATTAATCTTTTAATTGCTTTTTAATCAGATTTACTAATATAAGCGCCATCTTTGGACCGTCAAAAATTCAAGAACGTATATCTTAAAAAAAATAATAAAAATACTGAAAAACATTAAAAAGTAATATTATATCACAAATTGTGAAAGCCTCGCAGACTGCACAAAATGGCTTGGACAACCCTTCTCTAGAGTAATCTGTAAAGATGCCTTTAATTTAATATTTAAATCATAAATGTTTTAATAATAATAGAAATTCTTTTTTCAGGTAGTGGCTATGGAGGAGGTTATAACACAGGAAATAATTTTGGGAGTAGCAGATGGGGTGGAAATCAAGATAGAGGATTTGATGATAGATTTTATTCTGGTTTTGGCCAAAGTAAGGTTTGAATATGAATTTTTATATTTATTTAATAAATTTTTGTGATTTTCAATAAATTAGAAATTTTGAATTGAAATAATCAATTTTTAGATATTAATTTGATTAAATTTAACAGAAGAGAAATGTTTTAATAATGAAATTTAAAAATTTTTTGAAGGCATTTTTAAGCTTAACCTATTGTGTGCTGAGAGTTAAAAAATGATCATATTAACAAGCTGACTAATTAAGTAATTGAGCCAAATAATATGCAAAAAATTAAAATCATTGTATCTTTCGTAATTTTCATGGAATACTTTTGAAATTTTACAATTTATTTTTTTTTGTTCTCTTTCTAACAGTTTAAGCATTTTTTTCAAGTTTTATTTTTTTTTATAAATTTTTTTCCATATGAGAGTGCCAACAACTTGATTTTGGCATTCTCACTTTCTTTAGTACGTATGAGAATGTCAACTTTGTTGAAAATTTATTTTTTTTAATAAATATTGCTATAATTTATATATGTAACTATCATCCTGCCATCTGGTGCCAGATTTAGCACTGATTTTTGATAAATTATCGCTTTTTATACGTTGCTATCATCCTGCCATCTGTGTGCCAGTTTTATCACTGATTTTTGATAAATTATCGCTTTTTATACGTTTCAAGATTAGTCTCAGAGCATTTTAAAAATGGCAGATGGTGAATTATTTCTCTGTATTAGTCTCAGAGCCTTTTAAAAATGGCGGATGGTGAATTATTTCTCTGTTGTCTCAGAGCCTAATAAATGGCGGATGGTGAATTATTTCTCTGTATTTCAGTCTCAGAGCCTTTTAAAAGTGGCGGATGGTGAATTATTTCTCTGTATTTAATCATTCTTAGTCATTAATTTTTTGAAAAATAGTTAAAATATAATAATAATAGCATTTTCAAACAAAGGGCATGGCTTGTCACCGATCTCCCCTCCATCAAATAATGTATACAGTCCAAATGCCATAGGTCAACAGTATACCATGCTTGATGATCGACGCAGACGTCAGCGTCCTAGATTGTGGCGGGAAATATCTAACAGTTTTTCAAATCAGCTGATTGTTTGTTGAGCAACCTATACCACGCTTGATGATTGACGCAGAAGTCGGCGTCCTAGATTGTGGCAGGAAATATCTGTTTTCCAAATCAGCTGATTATTTGTTTATATTAGTTATATTTTAAAAATAACACAAAATTTAAACAGTAAAGTTATTTGTGTGTTATCTCTAGTCGAAACAAGTAATGAGTTGACCAGGGGTGTATATAATGGCGTCCATACATGGTCAACTACATGACCTTAGGCTGTGGGCTAGTTATATTGCATTTACTAAGGGGAGAGCTGTGACAGCCAATCCCCTTTGTTTGAAAATGCTATTATTATATTTTAACTATTTTTTGAAAAATTAATGACGAAATAACACAAAAATAATTGTATTGTTTAAATTTTTGAATTATACTTAAAATATAACTAATATAAACAAACAATCAGCTGATTTCGAAAAACTGTTAATATTTCCTCGCCAGCAATCTAGGACGCCGACTTCCGCGTCGATCGTCAAGAGTGGTATAGGTTGCTTTGTTTCTCTGATAAGTTAAAATTTATAAATTCTAAAATAAAATTAATTTATTGAATTTTATGTGTGGAAAAACAGCAAAATCATATTATTTACAAGGGGCCAAATATACATACAATACTTCTTATATAATAAAATGTATTTATCACACATTATGTTAAGAAAATAGGAAGAAAAATGGCTAATAAACAATTATTTTAAACATTTATTAGTAATAAAGGAAAATGGCTAATAAACAATTATTTTAAACATTTGTGTAGTAGAATATCGTATTTCATCCTCGAGAGGGATAATACGATTGTTTACAATGCAGTATCGGATTACGCTCAGCAGTATCAAATTACAGTATAAATTGTCTTCGTTAGTTGGAAAAGTTTTTTGGAATTATGAAGTATTTGGTATTATTAGATGCGGAATATCATCAAAAATGTAAATATATAAAAATTTTTTTTATCCGATGCCCAAAATCTTGAATAATTTGAAAAATTATGTAGTGTTTACATATGTAAATTAGGCCTAATTGTTTTCGTATTTTTTTTTCTTTTATTAAATTTTGATTCTTTATCCAAAACTAAAAAAGGGTATCAGAGTACGGTATATTGCCAATAATATCCAATTTTTTCGTGTCAAAAAATTAAAATGCAAAAAAGTTATTGCAAAAAAAAAAAACAATAAATCATAATTTTTTTGATAGCCGTGCTGGAAGTGTGAGCGGTCAAAAAAAATTGTTTTAGGATCGCAAAGGGTCAATAATAGAAAAAATTTATGTTAAACATCTAAAATTAAAAATTCATAAGTATATTTGTATTTATGAAAACTTATTTTATTATTATTTTTATTAATTTTGCCTCATTGAACTTTGACATTCATATACTATATATCTTGAAAATTAAAAACAAAGATTATATCTATTATAACTTTATTTTCAGTTCATATTTTAAATAAAAATGAATAAAGTTATTAACATTATAAGCATAGTAAAACATCCCAAATTTGATCAAAATTGATTTAACGATTTTCTTTCAATGTAATATCAATACCTATCCATTCATGCTTCTCACAGAAACAAACAAACAAACAAACACACACACACAAACACAAACACAAAACAGTATATAAATTTATAAAAATTATTTTAATGTATCTTGAGAAATGGATTGAAACAAACATATATATATATGAAGTTTGCTTGTAATATGCACTTAACACTTCAGCCTCATTGACTATGGGAGATAGATTTGTCCTTATCCTTAAAATTTTAACATAATTGCAGTAACATTTATATAAATGATGCTTGGAAATTAAACAGACTGATAGAAATTTACCAAAGATAATGCCTTTTTGTATTAGTATGATTTTGTTAATATAAATTACTAGTATACATTTTTGTTAATATAATACACATAAATAAGAATGATGCTAAAAAATTGTGTTGAATTCATAGTACAGTAAACATTTTATAAATGACAGAATTTTCATAGTGATTAAGTAATAATATGAAAAATTTTCCTTTTTTACAAAATTTATTATAATACCCTTATATTACTATACTTTCTATATATTTATATATTTTCATCCTTGCATTTTAAATATAATTGTCATTATTTCAAGAATTGTGAAAGCATGAAAAATAATAATAATAATAATATAATGGGAATGCAAAGATCACAAATGTGTTAACTGGTTCGGATTGGGTTTGAATTAAAGGGTTAATTTAAAATTTAGTAAAATATCAACGTAAAATCAAATTTTTGAGAAATACAATAGAAATATGAAGAATATGATAGAATTTGAGATTTTAACCAATTTTTTCCCGATTTAAGCAAAAATAATGAAGTGTTTGTGGTTTAAACATTGACTGGTCTGACCAGTGATTCGAGTGCAGGAGGGATGGAGGTGTGATTGGTCTGACCAGGCAGTGGAGCGGCAAAGGTTAAGAGGAATTCATTGTACTATAATTAATTATTTAATTATAATACAATAATAAATAAAATTGTAATAATTTTACATTTTACTTTACAGAATTTAAAGCAAAATGCATTAGCTATTGTTTTTAATAATGTCATTTAGGTTATTTATTTTCCCCAAACTATCTTTTTGTTTCATGTTGAAAAATTTATGAATACATGTAAAAATTTTCAAAAAAATTAAAAAAAGATTCTGTTATTAGATGTTTTCTTCAAAAATTTTTTCACTAAGGTTTTTTTAAAGATGTTATGATAAAGGTTTCTTATAGAAGTTATACTCTTAATATTTTATTAATATCATAATATTTGAAAATTAGAGAAACATCATTAGCATATTGTTCCGCTTGGTATTTATAAAGCAGCATCATTTAATAATAAAGATAATCTTTGTCTTATAATCATTCACCTTATATTCCAATCTTACAATGGCCCTTACAATATTCTAAACTTGGCTATTTTCATAGCATATTGGCTAGAAATATTTTTTGTTTTATTAAAAATATAGTAATGCAATTTTTCTTAACTTCTTGGAGATATGGGTTCATTTCTGGATGATTTTACACTTTAAACCCCAGATTCATTTTCAGATTATTTTATAACCTTGACAACCAGGATATCAAATCCAGATGATTATGCCATCTTAAAGGATTTAGTATTCTGTTGACTATTATTGCTAAAATTATTACCCATTATGAGTCATTTTTGACTTACAATGGGGCTATCAAAACAACCCTCATCATAAATCAAAGATTATCTGTATATTTTTTCATGTGATTTACAAATGTATACAGGAAGTTCCCAAGTTTGTGAGTGAATTCATTTCTAAAGTAAGCTCATAGGCAAGAACTGGTAAACTGAGAATCAAATTGTTTAAAACAATGTTAAAATCAGGAGTTCTATATTTCATAATGAAATTTGGCTATAATAAAATTAAGATAAACAAAATCAATAGTACAAGTAGGCCTCGATTAGTGCGAATAATAGGTCCCACGAATTTTTCGCACTATTCGAAGTATTAACTATATGTAAAATATAGTAATTGGTTCTTGCTTTGTGAGATTCTGGACATTAGCAAACCTCATGATAAATAACCATAATACTAACTGTTTAAGAAATATTTATTTTCATATTTTAACATCGTTGTTCATCATCTAAATTGATAACTTACAGGAATTGCATCTCATACCATCATCAAACCAACTGCCAAATTGAAACACCAGGTATTGTGTCTCATACCATCATCAAACCAACTGCCAAATCGAAACCAAAATAAAAATCAATTTTTTATTAATTTTTAATCAATCAAAAATCTTATGAATCTTAATCTTATCTCTTTATCTCTTCATTTATGAAGCTGAATAATAGTAATTGTTAAATAGCTAACAGCAAAAAGCCCATTTTTCTGGTGTTTCACCCCTTCAAATCCAAGTGACTGTTCTTGGACTGCTCCTTGTCCGGTTTTACTAACCGAAGTGTGACCGTTCTTGGACTGCTCCTCGTCCGGTTTTATTAACCGAAAGTTTCACCCCTTCAAAGCAAAGTGACTGTTCTTGGACTGCTCCTCGTCCGGTTTTACTAACCAAAAACTTGTGACCGTTCTTGGACTGCTCCTCGTTCGGTTTTACTAACCGAAAATTGACTGTTCTTGGACTGCTCCTCGTCCGGTTTTACTAATCGAAAATTTAAGGTAATTTGCTAATTGACATCATAAAAGGAGCTTTGTTAGTAAGACTCGACTGTTCTTGGACTGCTCCTCGTCCGGTTTTACTAACCGAAAATTAACCATTCTTGGACTGCTCCTCGTCCAGTTTTACTAACCGAAAATTAACGGTTAATTTGTTAATTGGCCTCATAAAAGGGGACGGACCTTTGTTAGTAAGACTGGTCTATGCTTACAATGCATTAATCAAATATTTGCTCACACTAAGTGTAAAACGGTATCATTTTTAACATTAATGAAAATTTGCTCGCACTAACTGAAAAACGGTATCATTTTTATAAGTCGCCGAGCTTTGTTAGTAAGACTGGTCTATGCTTACAACTCGCATTAATCGACAGCTTTGTTAGTAAGACTGGTCTATGCTTACAACTCGCATTAATCGAATATTTGCTCACACTAACAAGGTGAAAAACTGTATCATTTTTATAAGTCGCACTAATTGAATATTGCATTATTCGAACTCACACTAATCAAGGACTACCTGTATATGATTTAACAATTATTTATATATCTAAATAAATGAAAATATACCCTTTAAAATCAAATAGATTATGATGATAAAGAAATTTATGTTATATGAATATTAAGGAATTATTATTCTTTGCCATCATCATCCACAAATGATTAGATGAACTTCTATACACTGTATAATACTTTAGGAACAATATATCTGAAATGAAAATTATTTGCATACTTTTTCATTGAAATAATGACAACTAGAGTGTTCATTATTTCCACTTTTCAATCTATCATTTTAATTTTTCCTGATTTGTTAGCAGACAATAGACTTTCTGTTACAAACAGAATTGAATTTATTGTATAGCTACATTTATGATTTTAAGTGCCTTTTTATAAATGCTTAGGATTTTTTTATTTCAATTAATATTCATATTTTTAATTTTTTTGATACTTTATATTTGAAAACCTCTTAAATCCAGAAACACAGACTGAGACCTTCATGTATATCATTTACTTAATCGTCTTAGTGACACTGTTAAATTTGAATTTCATATAAGGATGTAAAGTAGAATTTAAAAAAATTTAAAGTACTAAAAGCTTTATATTGCATAAAATTTGTTTAAATCAAAACATTTTATCTTTAAGGTGATAATTCTGGTTGGAATGGAAATGGAAATTTTGGATCAAATTATGGAAATAATTTTGGAGGTGGTGCCATGAGAAGTGGAGGTTTCCAGCAAAGAGGACAAGGACCTTATGGAAGTATGTGAACTATCATTTTTTATTTGATATATATTTCATTTTTAACTCAAATTCTAACAATAATATTTTTTAAGCCAGTTATTTAATTTTGTAATAAACTGATTATAAAATGTTAAAAATAATATAAATCTATCTTAAGTTAGTTCTTTGTTCTAAATGTTGTAGACTGCTGATGTTGGATTATTACCCAAAATATCTCCTTTACCTGAAGATAAAATATTAACTGACTGATTTAAGTTAATTTTATGTTTGCTTAGCATTTATTTAATTAAAAAATATTTTCAAGTCTAGATTTATTATCAGAGGACTAAATCATTTATTATGAAAGATAAAAGTTTAGTTATCATTGGGTGCTAAACCTTATTCATGTCAGCAGTTCTCTTATGATTATTATTAAATAAAATATTTGGAAAAAAGCATGTATTTTAACATGCAAGCTATGCAAACTCAAAATATTTTTAACTTTGAGTTTGCAGCTTTTATTACCTAAGGGCATAGAATGATTTTATATCTTTATGTAATGAAATCAAAAATAATAAAATAAAGATACCAACATTATTTTTTTATTTATTAATATAGTAAAACTCTGTTATAATGTTTCATAGACCTAGGAAGAATTGTTTGGTATAAACATTAGTGATGCTATATCCAAGAATATATAAGCATCCACATCCATATGAATTATTTTTATATATGCCTTTTTAGCTGTTAATATCACACTTTACTTAATTTTTCCTTTTTATTCTATTTTTGAAACTCTATAGCAAAAGGGAAGATAATATGAAATTTTTATATTTTGTAAAAATATCTTTTTAGCTCAAATATAAAAGCTTAATAATAAAAAGTAGAATTTGTCGTATATTTGAATTCATAAGTAAAAATTAATTTATACAAGGACATTTATTACCAGAAGTCTGTCATTTTATTTATGGCTATAACACACTATAATTTCTGCCTATATTTTTGATGCATTTTCTGCATTTAAATTAAAAATTGTAAATTAAATTACAGTACAAAAAAAATATCTAATTTTCCTAGACATATTTATAATACACAGCTTATATACACTGTAAAATCTCTGATGTTTAAATAATTCATAATTATATATTTTTATTGATTTTAATATAAATAACAATCTTGTTATTATTTATCAAAAATACAATATAGTGAAAATCACAAAGTTAGGGCAATGATCTGTAATTAGGATGATCAGTATTAACTGGATGCATTTCTGTTCTATCTGTTGCAGTAAAACTTTTTCTGTGTACTTTAGTTTTCTATCTTTTCAAGACTCTAGATTTAGTCATGTTTTTGAATAATGCTTCTGTGCAGACTCAAAACAAGGAAAAATTTTCTTCTAATATTCCTCTTGATTATTGCTAACAGCCATACATTTTAATAAAAATCAAGAAGGGAAAATTATGCAAATTTTTTTCTTAATTTCTTATTAAAATATGAAAAAAATCTATTTCTAAGAATTGAAGAAATAAAGTAATAGTTTCTATTTTGTTTCATTTATTCAAAAAACTAAATTTATATTATGAAATATAAAAAAGAAATCACAATATATTTATAATACTATATGACACTAGCCATTTCAAAGTTCACCATATTGTTCAGATTTGAATTTTAGGAATTAATATTAATATTTTATAAAATAAGAAGTAATGTTTTACATTTTAATGAAAATACATTAAGTTATATATGTTAAGTAGGATATTGTTATAATAATAATAATAATAATGTTAATCAGTCTTTGCAAAAAGCTTTTCTTAAATAAGTCATATTATAAATGAAATACAGTCAAACTCCAATAAGCTGCCACCCTTGCTGACTGCCAAGAAATTAGGCGGAATGGATCTTCCCTATGTTAATGGAATAGGCAAACCCCAATAAGATGTCATCTACCAATAGAAATGTCTAAACAAATATTCATTTTGGTATTCTGTTTGTCCTTGTTAATCCGTTAGGAACATGTAAGGTCGCTCATATCCCGAAGTTCATAGATATTGTATATGTTAAAAGCTCTTTAGATTCATTTGTAACCAGGGGATAGGAGAGATGGAGTTAATATTTAATCATGTGTCTTTTTACGCCTGGTTCACATCTAAATTGTAGAAAATTTAAGATCATAAGAACTCTTTTCTATATAGTACTCTACATATACAGTACATATAGTATACTATCAAAATATACAGTTTTTCAGAAATGTTAAGTTTGGATTCTAAATATAAATGTACTGTATTTTACTAAAGCTAATAAATTTGGAGTTCATTTTCATTTCTATACCACACGTTTTCGATAAACTTCCAACTCCAATTAACCATCAAACAGATGGTGGTGTCTTATCAGGGTTTGACTGTAAATATATTTATGCTAGGTATTCCAAAAGTCACTTAGAGGTTTTAAAATTAAATAACATATCTATTTGTTAATTTTTAATAATTTTTTTAGCACAAAAAATTTAAACTTTAGAGAGATTTTAATTATTTATGAAAAATGATGATTTTCAGATGCTCTCCATTTTCATTTTTGCAAAGATAACTCTTTTGATAGAATTTTTTATAACATCTTCCAATAACTCTGGCTGCAGTGCTTGAATTTCAGTATAGATATTGTCTTTCAATTTTTGAATTATCTAGGACTTATTAACTTATACATATTCATCACTCATTATTAATTGATGCACAAATTTGATCTTCATTGGCCAAACACTGAATGTGAATTGAGTTATTTAAAGTGTATTTTATGTGGGTATAAATACAAATTTGTTCTCATAATATAGTACAGCGAAGTTTGAGATATCTTTTGCTGGACAGAATATATATGCATCAATGTTCCTAGTTCTTCTTGAATACTCTCATACTTTTCATGAGTATGGATTATGTATGGTTTTCTAGATCATGGCAGTACTTACAAAGCCATATTGCTGGAAATGTTGAATTAGTGTATAAATCATAAATCCAAAGATATCTAGGACATTGGGGCTTTTTGGATGAGAACAAATAATCTCTTAAATACAAAATAAAAATTCCTCAATTTTAATTCTTTGTTCTGTTCTGAATTTTTCCATAGATAAATTTTAATAATTAGTAATTAATTTTCTGAAAAGAAAAATGGAAAAAATACTAATAAAAAAGTATTAATACATCAAAATCATAGGTGACTTATGGAACACTCTATATATAATAACTTTATAAAATTGATTTTAACATTTTGTTTTATCCATCAGAGGGATCAGTATCTAAACGTTCTTCACAAAATTTCCGCAAATGAAAGACTGATTGCTAGTTTTATTTTGTTTGTATGAAATATTTGTATAATATTGTATTTAAATGAAAGCAAATTTTCTGTATTTAAATTCATTAAATTTATATAAAATAAAATAAATACAGAAAGAGTAACATTTAATTGATTAAATTTTCTGTATTGTATATTGTCTTCATTATCATCAGTATATGTAATAACTAATATCAGAGTGAAACTTACCAGTTTTGTGCTGGATATTGAAAAATTTAAGATTAGGTGAACTGGGGATATGATCCCAAAATAGTATTTTTATTTTATGAAATAAAATAACTGCAAAATTTGGAAGTTTTCTTCAGAAACATCTTGAATCCTTTAAATGGAAAAAACATTTTTTAAGAGGGGACCAACATTTTTTGTAAAATAAGACAAAATGTGTATTATTAGGAAAATTTTTTTTCAAAAAGATTTTAAGTTTAATATATATTCAGATTTCAATTTTTTTTTCATAATTTGAAAAATATTGTGAAAATTCGATTTGTTCTGATATAGTTATCAAGTAATGATTTGGAAATCAGCTATGATAAGATACCCACATAGTCAAATAGTGCAGGAAATAATTGAATACAAAAAAATCACATAATTTGATATTTTACTGTATATAAACTATCATCTTACTATAATCATTGTTCATTTGTAATATTTGTATAACAAGAAAACAAATATTAGGAATTGTAATTTATGTTAAATAAATAATATAAAAATATATATACATACATATATGTTTGTATGTGTTCATATATAACTAAATGAAAATATAAATTTATGTAATAATAGTAATATATATGAAGCAATAAAAATATAAAGAATAATATATTTATTTCAAAAGAAAACATAAAACAGTATGTTGTTTTAATTAGACTTCAAGAGAAGATAGATTATATTTTGTTTCATTTGTTCAGTAATCAATCAATGTCATTTTGATGACATTATCAGAAATTGTTGAATAAAATATCATAAAAGTTTTCAAAAATATAAAAAGTAATACATTTTGCTTTAAATAATTATTAAAAATGTAAGAAATTTTAACATATTGATATATTATTATATCAAAATGTATTATTTTTACTTAGAAAACAAGTCCATCATTTGCATAAATGTGTCTCAACAGTTTTTTCCTCCCAAAAAATTAAATTTTTACAAAAAAGTCGTAAATATGTTAATTCAAAATGAAAAGTGTATATTATAGAGAATATTGAAAAGTACTCTTACAAAATATATTTATTATTAAAACTATTAAAAATTTTCCTTCAGCTGTAATACTCATAAATAAAAATCTACCCAAAAAAAAAAAAAATACAGTACTCTATAATTTAACATTGTTTTGTTATTATGCTGCCAACAAAAACTTTATTTCATTTTGCTATTTTTATTTTAAAATAGCTAAATGAAATAAAGGCTATTTTCTTATATTTCCCTTCAGAGAGATAGAAAAATAGTAGTTATAGAAAACAAGGTAATCGTATTTTATATGAGTACTAGCTCAAGTAATTCAAAAAGAATATTGAGATTGTAAAAAAATTGCTACACTTAGTACACTTGAGATGGGAAGATGATTTTCTTCCTTTAATCAAATTTGTGTAAGAAAATTCTCAAAGATTTTTTTACCTGTATTTCAAGTGCTTAATGTGTGTTCCTTTTTGTCACAATGCTGACAAGTATATGATAATTCATTTCTTGCCACATACTTTAAATGTCAGCAGTGATGGTTTAAAGGGTAGATATGATATACATCTTGAGTTCTGGGATAGTTACAGATAAAGAAGGGACAAAAAATTAATTCTTCATTCAATCTCAGAGGAAAAAAATCACATGTGATTAAGTCTGGCAAATGAAGTAGTCAGGACAGGATGTTATTGTCAACATGGGACGTTTTTCAATCCAATGGACATGGATTGAACATGTCCTATTATTGATAAACCATTTGATTTCCTGATAGAAATAAAATGGGGCTCCCTCTTCTTGCACTGCAAAATCAGCACTGACTTCATGTAGCTAGGATAGCAGTCATTCAGTGACCATATCCAGATAAATCATTCCTGTTATAATCTGTTTGATGAAGAATGGATTATATGTCTGCAAAGTCGCGCTTTAGTACGATGTCAATACTAACTAAGCCTAACGGTTAGCGACTCTGCAAATTCCAGAGTTCTGCCTGAGATTTTAGTAGTTGAATAAAATGTATTTTAGTCACTGCTACTTGGGCTTTGATTCCTAAGAACTTTATTGTATTCTTCTTATCTGCTTGTGGAAATTAACTGTATGGTTGTTGTTTAGTCAACAATTAATTGTTATTTTTTTTATTAAAGTATTATTTACTATTATTATGGTCAATTTCATTGCTGAGAAAATAACATGTTTTTGCATTAGCTACAAGTAATAAATTTCATTTTACACATTTTTGCTTTATGATCATGCTCCAGGACCAAATTAACACATTTTAATTCATAAAATCAGAAATTATTTGTATATAGTAATTGAAAAAATATTTTAAGGAACTTAGAACTGTAGGTTATCATAAAAATGAACTACAAAATTAATAATTAGTAATTTATGTAAATAAAACTACCAATACTTTAAAAATATGAAATCAAACAATGACTCACTTCTGGCATTGGTGACACACTTCTTTTATCACCAATTCCTTGTTTACGAAGGTTTTCATTATCACTTTCCAATTTTTTGTTTGTTTCCTTTAGAATCTCTAGTTCATCTTGCATTTTAATATAAACTTCTTTGGCAACTTTAAGTTCATTTTCTAATGTTTTCATTTTTGTTTTATCTACATCAATAATAGCAGTGGCTTGCATTTCTTTTAATTTATTTTCAGTTTCATTTTTTTCTAATTCCATTTGTTCACATTTCTTTTCTGCTTTGCGTAATTTAAACTGCAAAACTCTACAGTTTTTAGATATTGCTTCTATTTCTCTTTTTAAATCTCTAAATTCCGATGCTTGATCCTCACGAAAGTTATCATGTAATTCTTCTAATTCTTCTTCCAGTTTTCGAACTTCCTTCTTTATCTCTTCATTTTCTTCCATTAAATCCTCACATAATGTTTCTGTCTGATGCAATTTTTCAGTTAAGCCATTCACTTTTGCTGCTACTTGTTCAGGTGTTTCTCTTTTACTTAATTCTTTTTTAATTTCCTTAATTTCTATCTTTAAACCTTTATTTTCATCTTTTAACTCTTCATTATTAGTTTCTAATTCATTGACTTTTGTCCTGAGTTTTAATAATTCCGAAGCAGTTTTCTCTAGAGAGCGTTTATCAGCTTCCGAAGTCATTCTCCTTTGCAAAATATCTTTTTTTTCTTTTTCAAGACGTGCACATTTTTCTTCTAACGATTCTATCTGTTTTTTTTGAGACGATACGGTCGATTGCAAATCTTCGATGGAGTCCTGAAATACTAGAGTCGTCTCAGTCGTTTCTGTAGCTGCAACACTTTCTGAATCACCATCAGATTTGCTTTTCACAGATGTTTTCACATGTAGGATGAATTCAACATCTGGTGAAGTATTTTCCATCGTATTATCACCAAGAGACGATAACTGCTTATCGACTTCCTTTGCTGCAATGATTTTAATACGTTTTGCTTTTTGGACTTCGGTTTCGTTTTCTTCAGTCCTTTCAGAAGCTCCATCAGGTTCAGATCTTTCAAGAACTGCCTCATCAGAAGAGGTACTATCAGTCACATCGCTGTCTTCACTCTCCTTGGCTTTGTTTACCTTCGCCTGGCCATCATTTGATGAAGAACGTGACCTGGAACGTCTACTGCCCGTACCAAAAGTATTTGTCGTTTTAGTCGGTTCTGAGTTATCGCTACCGTGACCAGCAGCCTTAAGAATTTCCGATCTGGTCCTACCAACATTTTCGGATTCACGCCTCCTACGTGGAAGAGAAAGAACAACACTCGACGATTCTTTTTCTTCTTGTTTCTTTTTTTGTACTGGTCCTTTATCTTTTGTATCCAATTTGTGTTCACTAAGATCTCTAAAGCATCTACGACAGCGAGTTGGTCTAACACCATGAGGCATAAAACCTGGACACGAGGCACTCATTTTACAATTTAACGATTAGACCGAAAAAAGAATATTTTTTACAATTCAATTTAATCAATACGATACAATAAAAATGAAGATTTGTCGAAATTTTTATATTCGATCTAATAATGTAAACAAGAAACGGTCATCGTTTAAATTCAAAATGATGGCAGACGAAGGAAAACAAAGTATAATGATTATCCTGACCTCAGTTACATCCACACGAAACTCAGCTGTTGTCCTCCATGTGATTCTTTTCACATTCTGTGCCTAGAAATATTCAACGCACCATTCCTAATTTAAACTGAGCCAGTACCTTATACATAAATAGCTTCAAATAAAGGTCTAAGTTACTTTCAGTTATTTTTGGTAACAACGTAGGTATCTCTCCACATAACAAATATTAAATTTCGTTTAATATATAAAATAAATTATTTATAAAAAAATAGAAATGGATTTTTTTTTTAAATATTAATAATTCAACTAATTTCTCTTTTAAGCTCGACCAGATACGAAAAGCAGACGATTGTCAGTCAGAACCGTTTCTAGCAGCGCTATCTGCACTATAATATAATAAATATTATAGTGCTGGGAATTTTCTGATAATCGTCTGCTTTGCAATCTGTAATAAAACACAAAATTACAGTTAAACTGTCAGAATCTTTCTGTTAATGACAAAACTCAAATTTCCAATAGAATAAAATTCGAAAAGAAACTCCAAAGCATAATTTTTTTAAACCATTTTCGTTTTACTATAATTCTGATACTCAATCAATGGTTGATGAAAGTCGGCCGGATTCACCACGTGGAAACGCTTCGGCTTTCCACTCTGGAGGACCCGGGTTCGAGTTTGGGTCCCACCCCTTGAAAATATTTATCATGGGGTCCGGGCCCAGCCCGTCGATCCCCTATCTCCACAATCCGACTGACCCTTCCGCAGGGGTGGGCAGCCTTTGGACCGGGTCCCACCCCTTGAAAATATTTATCATAGGGTCCGGGCCCGGCCCATTGATCCCCGTCCTCCACAATCCGGCTGACCCCTCCGCAGAGGTGGGCCCCACCCCTTGAAAATATTTATCATGGAGTCCGGGCCCGGCCCGTCGTCCCCTTGAAAATATTTATCATGGGGTCCGGGCCCGGCCCGTCGATCCAGGCTTTCCACTCTGAGGACCCGGGTTCGAATCTCGGGTCCCACCCCTTGAAAATATTTATCGTGGGGTCCGGGCCCAGCCTGTCAATCCCCGTCCTCCACAATCCGGCTGACCCAGTACCCGGGTTCGAGTCTCGGGTCCCACCCCTTGAAAATATTTATCATGGGACCCGGGTTCGATCTCGGGTCCCACCCCTTGAAAATATTTATCATGGGGGCGGGTTCGAATCCCGGGTCCCACCCCTTGAAAATATTTATCATGGGGTTGGGTTCGAATCTCGGGTCCCACCCCTTGAAAATATTTATCATGGGGTCGGGTTCGAATCTCGGGTCCCACTCCTTGAAAATATTTATCATGGGGTCCAGGTTCGAATCTTGGGTCCCACCCCTTGAAAATATTTATCATGGGGTCCGGGCCCAGCCCGTCGATCCCCTATCTCCACAATCCGACTGACCCTTCCGCAGGGGTGGGCAGCCTTTGGAGTCGATCCCCGTCCTCCACAATCCGGCTGACCCCTCCGCAGGGAAAAGCAACCTGTGGAAGGGCTTGTTTCGCCCCGCCACTTAGTACTCTTACTCGTCGATCCCCGTCCTCCACAATCCGGCTGACCCCTCCGCAGGGGTGGGAAACCTGTCGAAGGGCTTGTTTCGCCCCGCCACTTAGTACTCTTACTGAGTACCCCGTCCTCCACAATCCGGCTGACCCCTCCGCAGGGGTGGGCAGCCTGTGAAATCTAAATCCATATAAAAGTCATAGGAATAGGTCCTTGTTTCGCCTCGCCTCTTACTGAGTAGTGCTTGTTTCGCCCCGCCACTTAGTATACTCCCTGAATGGAAAGTGGCGATTGTTTCGCCCCGTCACTTAGTACTGCAAAGTCGCGTATTAGGACGACTGTTAATACTATTAATTATAACTACGCCTAACGGTCTAGCGACTCTGCAAATTCCAGAGTTCGGCCTGAGCTCAGGTCTTTTTCTAAGTTCTAACTTAATACTAATTAACTACAAAACAATCTAACACAATTTAACGTCTAACTGACGAAATACAAAAATCAGAAATCGGAACTTATAACTAAAAGTGCCGATTAAGTGTTAGAAGTAAAACGAACAAATGATGTTAGAACTTACACTAATAATTTGAAGAAAATCTCAAACAAGTTAGATAATAACAAAATATAAATTTATTAGACTCAAAAACACTTACAAAAGTGTTAATTAAAGCTTTATTTAAACGAAATAAAGCACAATGAAATAAA
>AYEL01069560.1:0-10516 GCA_000484575.1 Olivierus martensii
ATTAATAATATTAATTTAAATGTTTAATATTAATACATTATTCAATAATGAGTAATTTAGAAAATAATTTAGATTGAAAAAATCATATATTTCAATATATGAATTTTCTATTCTTACTCTATATTATGAAGCATTTATTATAATGGAATAATATACATCATGTACAATATTATGGAATAATGCATACATTATACAGTATGGCTTCAATATACTAATCACCACTGAACAGAACATACTGGATCTATATATATTTTACATTTAAAGAAAACTAATGTTGTAGTCACAATATAATGCAAATTTTAACCAAATTTTTACAACTCAGAAATTATATTAATGGTTAAAACATTATTATTTTCAAAATACAGTGGACTCACGTTTGGTCCCAAAAAGTCTCTGATGTTAATTAATGCCAGTCCCATTTATGAACTTTCGATTTTATGAATTTTTGGGAGATCCGTACGAGTTCGTAAAATCAAGAGTTTACTGTATCTCATTTTATAATTCTATCATATCTTATACTGTAATTTATTAAACTTTTGTTTGAAAAGATAAGTTTGATGAAAATGCTTGTCTTTTACTATCAATCTGAAATGACTGTTAAATAATCTACTTGCACAAATGACTGGGCATTCAAATGAACCTGTTGAAACAAAAATAGTATTATTAAAAATATGTTACAATGCTTGTGAAAATGGACCATACCCATCTTATAATGACAATAGAATTGAAAATCATCCATTTATTTCACATAGTAACTTAGTTATATTTAATTTTAGCAAAAATCAAACAACAAAAATGTATATCATTTCTATATAATGACTACACTATTATTATATTGGGTTGTTCGATAATTAATGTCGTTTTTTTTCATAGGTGGCATGAACTGCATATCGTACAGTGGAAACCGCGCCTAATGCCTATTATATGCTAGAGTTTAATTTGTGTATTGTTTTGATTCCAGAGACATATTTTTAGGAATTTTTAGGAACTTTCCTAAAAATGTGTTTTTTGGGAATAGCATAGGAGTTGAGGATTTTTTAATCCAGCTATCTAAAATTTGAGAGCATTGATTATTTATTATTGGTTGTTCGAAAAGTAATTTCGTTTTTTCCCATGAGTGGTATTAGTTGTATTTTACCTTCAATTTCATTCTAAGCCATATTGTCATTATAAATTTTGACAGCTGACATTTCAAAGTATATTTATAAATAATTTTTTTTTATTCTGTGCAGTTGTTGTTTTTATTGATGTCATATCAAAAATGGAAAACAGAAAGGAGCATTTTTGGCATATTTTGTTTTTTTATTACCGAAAAGGTAAGAATGCTGTTCAAGCAAGAAAAAAGTTATGTGAAGTGTATAGAGATGTGTTAACAGAACGTCAGTGCCAAAACTGATTTGCAAAATTTCATTTTGACAATTTCAATATTAAAGATGAACCATGTGTTGGAAAGTCAGTTGAAGCTGATGATGACAAAATAAAGGTACTGGTTGAAGCAAATCGCCGAATAACAACACGAGAAATTGCTGAGAGATTGAATTTGTCAAATTCAACTGTTCATGACTATATGAAACAACTTTGTTTCATTCAAAGCTCGATATTTGGGTTGCACGCATTCTCAAAGAAAGAGATTTGTTCCGTCACATTGACACCTGTGATTTGCTGCTCAAACATCAAGAAAATGATCCATTTCTGAAACAGATCATAGCTGGTGATGAAAAATGGATTGTTTATTAACAATATTGAACTCAAGCAATCATGGGGCAGACAATACGAGCCAGCTCAAAGCACTTCAAAAGCAGATATTCGTAAAAAAAATTATGCTCTTTTTTTGGTGGATTTCAAAGGAATTGTTTTTTTTTTTGAGCTTCTATCGTTCTCTTTTCCGATCTTTATTATATACTCGATCTCTTTCTTTAAATCGTCCTCTTTCATACAATATTTAATAGCTCTTCTACAAAAATATCTGAATGCTGCCTTTTTGTGTTTCATTATGTCTTTAGACCAGTTTGGAATTATTACTGGCTCATATGTCGGCTTTCGGTATACTGACGTTAATAAATCACTCTCTTCTGCTGTTATTTTTATATCCAGATAGTATATTTCATGTTTAGTTGTTCAAAAGTGTCCAAAGAGCTCAAGAGCTCATCTCAGAGGATCCAGGGCAATCTTTCAGGCAGTTGTCAGTTAAGATTGAGTGCATAATATAATTGGAGAGCAGCGATAATCGAAGGCCTTCGTGCTGAACGTTCACTTTCCGAAATAAATCGGTTCTTTAACTATGCAAGATCGACAGTTTATGATGTTGCTTCTTCAGAGAAGTCTGAAGAAGGTTCTGCCAACCTGGCAAGGAAGAGCCATTCCAGGGGGAGATTGTCAAGGACACTGGAAGTTGTCCAAAGGGCTCAAGAGCTCATCTCAGAGGACCCAGGGCAATCTTTCAGGCAGTTGGCAAAAACATTGTGTGTGAGTGAGGCCACAATGTGTCAAATTGCAGAAGAAGACCTACGGTACAAGTCCTACATCATAAAAGTACGACAGATGCTGTCTGATGCCGCTAAAACAGAGAGTTGCTCACTGCAACTTGCTTCTGTGTTTCAATGAAGAATGAAGCTGCAGGACGCATCAGATTTTTTTCTGATGAGAAAATTTTTACTGTTGATGCCTAAGTAAACCGGATAAATGACTGTTGCTTGCCTATGACCTTGAAGATGTCCCCGTAATGGCTAGGACGAAGTTTCTGGCCAGTGTTCACGACCTAGCTGTTGTTTCTGGTGAAGGTGACGTCATGCCGCCGCACGTCTTGAAATCGTAACAAAAGAGGTTTACTTGCATGTTCTTACAACAATAGTGCCATAACAAAAGAAGTTTACTTGCATGTTCTTACAACAATAGTGAAAACATTGGATGAAAACTGCGGCTTTGGAAGACCCTACATTTTCCAGCAGGACGGCGTGCCTGCGCACATCAGTCGGGACATATCTTCCAGCAGGATGGCACAACTGCACACAACAGTTATTTAGTGCAAAACTGGTTGTCAGACAACATGGATATGTTTTGGTCTAAAGAACTCTGCCTCCTAACAGTCCAGATTTGAATCCTTTGGACTAGATCGGAAGAGCGGTTTCAGTCTAAAGAATTCTGCCTCCTAACAGTCCAGATTTGAATCCTTTGGACGAAGAATTCTGCCTCCTAACAGTCCAGATTTGAATCCTTTGGACTATTATTTGAAAGGGTCTCTAATAGGTCGAGACATCCTAATGTGGCATCTCTCCAGGCCGCTATTTAGGCAGCTTTTTGAACTTGGACAAGCAGGCGTTGCGCAGGGCATTTCATCGTTTCCGGTCGAGGATCAAGGCAGTAATCGAGGCAGAAGGGAATTACATCGAGTAATTTTTATCTAAAGGGATCCCAAATTAATGTGCAAATGATAATTCGATAATTTTATTCTTTTTGTTAAATAAAATTTTGTTTAATTAAATTGTATTTTGTCCCCAGGTTTTGCTGGCGCCCCCTGTATAATTAAATAAAATATTTATATATGATAAAAAAATTTCTGTTCATTTTCGTGAAAAAAATGAAATTACTTTGCAAACAACCCTAAACTTTATATATAACTGCTAATGCTACACTATTTTGTTAACATTATTGAGAGTAAATATTAAACATCTGTTATCAAATTTTTATAGCTTTCCTTTCATTTATAAATTTTAATTTTTCAAACCCCTTCATAAAACAATCTATTTATCTATCTATATGTTTGTTTTATCTCATTAGTGTTACATAAATTTTTAAACTGAAATATCTCAAAAGACTATATACTGTATAAATCCTTTGATTTGTGTTACTATGAATTGCACTTATAGTTTAAAACTATTAAATATTTTTTTAAAAAACATATTCTAAAAATTATACAAAATTTCAAATATTGGCAAAACTAATTAAATAGATAACATGATGTGTCTGCCTGGAATGTTTGCTTTTTGGTAGATTAAATTACATCATTTCTTTTCTCTCAGATAATAATTATGCATAATTCAGTACTTTAGAAGTACTTATAATATTTAAAATAATAAAAAATCAGTTAAATTGTACAAATATCTTCCATTTTAATATGAAGGGGGATATCTCTTATTTATTTTTTTTTGTCATCTATTTATCAATGATGTTTACAATATGATTCTCTTTCATCTGGAAGAAAATAAAACTGGATCTTTTCTTTCTAACTTGTACAACCATTTTTTAGAGGCATTGAGTCAGTAGTTGATCGATCATCAATCAGATTGACTACACATATCCTCTCATCCATTTGCATTGATAGTTCATATTTGTAAATGAAAGAGTAAAATACATTCATTGTTAACTTTACAACAGACTAACATTTTATGTTGATTTTTAATCTTTTTGTTGCTTTATGTAAACCAGTTTAATTACTTTCTGATTTTTATGTTTAAATCCAAAAATTTTTCTTCAACCAAAAAGTAATCAGAGGGTTTATTTCATATAATGGAACAGAAATGAATCTTGTACAATATATATTTCATGAATTTATAATTATTGAAAAAGTCGATATTACTGCTGGTCTATGCTGCAACAGCAAAAAGTGAAGAATTCCATAAAATTTTTAAATATTTTATTATAACTGTAAGTAATTATGTTTTACTAGGAACATAATAAATCTTATATAATAAACAAATTAATATTTGTTAAATACATATTAAGTTAAATTTCATAAACATCAAAACTGAACATAAATAGAGAATTTTTATCCAAATTTTCTGTCAAGATTTTATCCTTTTCAGATATCTTGAAAATTTTTAGTTAATGTTGCTTTTATAAAAAAGTATTGTCTTGATTATTAAGATAAAACCAGATAAACTTTAACAATAAAGAAAGTTTGCCTGGTTAAATTTTAAAATTATTAAACTATTTTACAGTAGGTCCCCGTCTTAGGTTATTTCAGAGGTAGGGGATGTGTAAGTCTCATTATTAAAACGGGAATAAAAAATTCATTGAACAATTTACTTTTTTGCAAAAAAATATCATTTATGGCCTTAAATTTTCTCACTATGCATTATGTATGATTGTAAATTTCATTGCTGATTCTGTTTCCTAATACACCATTCATGTATCAATATAAAATTTAAGCATTGTTGATTGTATGGTTTTTAATTTATATAGAATTTTTTTTAGATGAATTAACTTATAAATCTAAGAACTACTATATTAGAATCATTCACTAATCACCAACATATTTTATTGCTAGCATAGCTGCAATAGATTTACTAGATTTTTATTAATTTCAATATAAAAATTTTTGATTGTTTTTTGGACTCTACAAATTTAATAATTTATTTTTTATATTTGTTAAAATATTAAAAAATGTTCACAAATAAAATTTACTATGCTCTATAATAGTTTGATATTTGTAATAAATTTTAGTATTTGTCTATATAGGACTCATTTAAGTATCTTTAATTTGACCATCATAATTTTGTAACGTTTGTTATTGTTTGGTATTTTTCATAAATTTATAACTTAATTTTCTATTTTTAAGATAGTTTTTTATTTATATTCTTGCAATACAGTAATATAATTTTATAAATTACTTAGCACTATTAGCAGTTAAGAAAAACACTTTATTAAATATTTTTACTAACGTTTTTGGAAGTTATGTCATCCTCAGGTAGACATTCTAATTGAATATAGTCTAAACCAGAGGTGTCCAACCTTTTGGCTTCCTTGGGCCACATTTGAAGAAAAAAAATTGCTTGGGCCTGCACATAAAATATATTAATTCCAATGACAGTCGTTAGACATCCGGATGAGCACTTGATAACGCATTGACGTGTCATGCAGGAGGACCCGGGTCCGGCTTCTCCTGAAAAGTTTTTCGGGGTTCCTGGTGCGGCCCGGTGATCCTTGTCCTTCACCATCCGGTCCCCCTCCACGTGTAGGTGCACCCTGTTGTTGGAACTGGCCCCTGTCTCTTAGTAATTTTACTGATTGGAAAGGAACGTAACAACAAAAATAGTTGTTAAGCAAAAATTTAATAAATAATGTACAATATACGATATCTACTATGACAAATAAGCAAAATGTCATAACTTAATAATCTTTCACTTCTTTTCGTTCTGAAATCTTTTAAAAATCATTGAGCAGGTTAAGAAGTTTTAATCACTAAAATAAGAAATATTTTAGAAAATGAAAATAGATAGGGTATTTAAGTAATAAAAGGTTCATTAACTTCATTAAGTACATAAAAAATCTCAATGTTTCAAAGAAGTTTACAATTAAAAACATTAAGTCCAATACACTGCCTAAACGGTTCAATATGAAGTGTTTATAATAATATTTATTGTACTAAATAATTTATTATTTTGTTTATGTTACCTATATATTCTTTTATTTTTTAGTCTATAATCATTGTTGTTATAATAAAAAAAAAGAGTTTGTAAAGTTAAGAATGTTTCTCTTGGCGTTCTTTAGAATAAGTTTTTTAAAATTATTGTAGAGTTAGTAGCTGAAGAGGATTTTTAAATAAATCGAAAGCGCTTCTACACTTAGTCTTGTTTTTATTTTACTAATGAATGTGTTTCCTGCCTTAGTGCTGATATTTTTGCTTTTTTATGAACCATTTAGGCAGTGTATTTGAATGTGTTTCCTGCCATAGTGCTGATATTTTTGCTTCTTTATGAAGTTTACAATTTTATGTTGGGTCGCATTCAGTACAGCAGTGGGCCGCGGGTTGGACGGCCCTGGTCTAACATAAAGAATGTGCAGTTGCCATGGTAACGAACAAATCCAAATCATTTTTTTTAAATATTTTTTTTTACGATTACATTGTTTTAACGTAAACTAAACAAAAATATAAACATTTATTAAAGAAATAATAAATATAAATGGTTATTTTTGTGGGATTTTTCCATACTATTAAATTGTTGTCCACGTACTGCACATAGAACCTCCATGTTGGTTGGAAGGATGGTATTTTTTGGTTTTCTACAGCCCTTAGTAATACCTCTGCCAGTGGATCTGCTATAGGGCTTCCAATGGGTACCCCTATTTGCTGCTAGTATATATTTTCCTTAGAACCTGAAGTATGAACTGTAGCATATTAAGTGGGCAATCTCTCTCAGAAGCATATTATGTTCCTGTGGGATATTTTCCAACATAAATCTGTAGTTCCAGCCAGCATGGAGGCTCTATGTGTGATACATGGATGACATTTTAATAGTATGGAAAGATGCCATGAAAATAAATGATTTTGCCAAAGCATTAACTATGGAACGATATGGTATAAAGCTGAAGAAAGACCAAAAAAGCGGCGTCAAAATACACTACTTAGATCTGGAAATTGAAGTAAAGGAAGGAGAGCGTACAGGAAACCAACGTACCAGCCATTACTAATACTCAACTGGTCACACGATCCAATAAGCTACAAGAGACTTGTATTTAGAAGCTTTTATAGGAGAGCACTAACATACTGCCAAAAAAGGAGGAGTTAAACCAGGAAGTAGCACATGTGGAGAATTTTACTGGGTACAGTAAAACCTTCCTACAACAAATATGGAACAAAGTAAAAGGAAGTGCACTTAACCACCAACAAAGACAGAAGAGGACGCCAGTACAGAGGAATGAGTATATGCCAGTGCCATACCACATGAAGAATTTTGAAGTAATAGAAGAATAGCCAAAAAAAAAAAAAAAGGAAGTTAGCATCACATAGGGCACCAAATTCAATCTCTTAAGAAATGGTAAAGACCCTTTACAACAACATGAGAGGTGGGGTGTTTATAAAATTCCAGTGCAGAATGCACAAACATGCAGAGAAGCGGCATATATGGGGGTCACTAGTAGAACTTTGGAGAAGAGAATCGGAGAATATAAGAAAGACATTAGCCGAGCTAGACTTATGATGTCATTGGCAGTGGAAGCCAATGATAATGATTTAATTATAAAATAGGACGAAGCGCGAGTAATAGGAGCACTCAATGCACTGACCCAACCAACCACGGAGTCAATAGAAATACTGAAAAGGCAAAGAACAGAGAACATAATAAATGAGAAGCTGGCTTGAAAACCCCCCTCCCCTGGAAATACGCAATTGAGAAGGAAATACGGTGCTAGTAATGAAGGATCATTTGCCTATATATGAAATCCTTGAACTTTAGTTCTTTCTTATTTATTAACAGTTAATTTAATTTACATTTATTATTTCTTTAATATAATGTTTATATTTTTGTTTAGTTTACATTAAAAAATGTAATCATAAAAAAACATTTTTAAAAAAAATGATTTGGATTTGTTAGTTACCATGGCAACCGCGCATTCTTTCTGTTTAAACTATATTCGATTAGAATGTTTACCTGAGGATGGTGTAACTGCCAAAAACGTTAGTAAAAATATTTAATAAAGTGTTTTTCTTAACTGCTAATAGTGCTAAGTAATTTATAAAATTGTGATATAAGTAAAAGCAGTATTCTTATAGTACAGTTATTGGGTTGTCCGGAAAGTTTGTGCGTTTTTTTTAGTTGTTAATTGGTGGCGCTAGAGCACTCCCCAATGTTCAGGCTTTTGCTTTATGCTCTATGTATGCACATAGTATTACGATCGTTGATTACAATTTATTCGGTAGCTTATTATGTATATTAGTACCTATTTAAATAAATAAAAATGTTTCTTATTTTTCAATAGCTATTATAAAATCATTTTTATTTTTTCCAATTTTCCAGTTTTAAAATCCTACTGTGGCTTAAATTCGAAGTAATACAGTATTAATTTGCAGCTAGAAGTCATAAACAAATTATCACGAGTAAAAGTGGAATTTTTTTGTAAAAGTGGAAGCATTCACTGTAACATCATTTGATCTAGTTTTGGTTAAAATGGTAAGAATTCTATTTTGACTGCTTTGCGTTTTCGCGTCCGACTTTATGGTTAGTGCGATTCATCTATGAATAAGAAGTCGCGTTATAATGCGCCTTAATGCCTGTCGCATTTTTGTGCTAGATAAAGTCGATATTAATATGCATTTACATGCATATTAACATCGACTTTAATATATACACATGGCGCTGCGAAAACGCGAAACAGTCAAAATAAAATCCTACCATTATGGTATTTTAAAAGTACGTTTTCATGATCAATTTTATTTAAATGAACAGGAATTTTAAACAATTTTAGCAAATTTTTCCATTTTTAAATATAATAGTGTGTAAATAATCTTTTTATAATTTTTAATAAATAAAAAATAATTCTTAAGTAAATATTTGTAATATGTTGAGAAATAACAAGATTTAATAAGAAAAAATATTACAATCACGAAGTACGACAAAATAATCGTACTTGAGATTCAATATTATATAATTTCCAATTGTATAAATAATCTCTTCATGCCAGTCATTTTTTTCTGTTTTAAGGTAATTTAGATGATTATAGATGAGTTTTAAAAATACCACCTTCAATCTTGATTGGGCTGATAAAAAGATCGACCTTCAGTGATCTTTCTTCAGTGAACCATGGCTACAAACAGTTTTGAATGACCTTTATAGAGCTAAAAACATGAAAGTGAATATTTAAACATTTTTTAAAAATTGAAATAAATTAAAAACTGTCAATTTGTTATAACTTTTCATAGTTAATAAACAAAACTACAAGTTCTCAATTATACATTAAGTTTTTATTGATGCTTTTTTAAATGAATTATTTGTGCATGTTTTAAATTAGCCCCAGCCAATCCAAATTGATCTGTGGGCTGCCTGGAGACTTTTCAGTTTTTTGCAGCCTCACACTAGATAAAACAATATTTGTTTTATTTAATGTGTTATTTTTATGGTTTTTTTATTTACATAATTTTGATGGGTGGTGTCAAATTACACAAAAGTTTCTTAAAAATCAACACTAAACTGTAGAAAAAAGTTTTTTTCATTATGAGAGAGACTTGTCAATATATAAATCATCTCACATGCGCATAGAAGACTGCATCAGGCTGTAGGTTGAGCAGGCCTGTTTTAAATGACTAATGTTGAACTTGTCTCCTCACTTATTCTTTAGTTTTAACTATTTTGTGAATTAATTTTATCTATTACATTAATGTGGAAAAAGACTGTAATTTTTTGTAAAATAACCTGGAAAACCTGGAAAATTGGAATTTTAGTATTCTGTTTGAGTGGCAACCCTGTCTATCATGTTCCACATTTCCTTCTTAGTTTACCTTTACTTTTTTTTACAGATATCTTGATCCAATTAATTATAATTTGGGAAAGTTTGGTCTCTTATAAATAATATAATTTGAGTGCTTTTTCACACATAAAATTTGATAAATTAATTTTATTTAAAAATTTATAAATTTTAACTTATTAGAGAAACAAAGCAACGTATACCATGCTTGATGATCGACGCAGACGTCAGCGTCCTAGATTGTGGCGGGAAATATCTAACAGTTTTTCAAATCAGCTGATTGTTTGTTTATATTAGTTATATTTTAAATGTAACACAAAAATTTAAACAATACAAT